>JAHWLF010000870.1:0-10593 GCA_024679295.1 Phytophthora parvispora
TTCCAAAACCCTTTTGGACCAAAAAATAGGATTGGGCCCGCAGGGATTGCAATTCGGTCCAACACAGAATTTAGATTCGCAGTCTAAAAAAAAATTGAGAATATTCAAGTGCTAGATTTGAGTCGTGTAAATTTAGATTGGTCTAAACAATTAGGAATCCAGAAAGCACTGCCAGCCCAACCCTCTAATGTATTTCCTCCGTGTGAAGAATGCCATAATGTATTTTCCATCATCATGCTGCTTGATAACATTATTTATTTGGCTGTGCTGCCTCCCTTCATATAAATAATATTTTAGGAAGCACTGCTGCTACATAGGATTATTTCGTTGTCGCATGAAGCCGCGTTGCACGCATACTCATTTAAGTACACATCGAAAACCAAAACATTTTGAATGTATACATAAGAGGTAATCTGGATAAGTATCTGGTCGAACTCAATCAGTCAGGAAACATCAGTCGCATTCGAAAAGTTCTCACTCTGCGATTTGTGCTGAAACAACGAACCAACACCAGGCAGCACAATGGTAGCAAAGTTGTTGGTACCATTCATCGTTGTAGAGTACAAACCTCGTATTGAATTATGCAGATATCAAGGAACTCACAGCGCGGGCGGCTGGTGCGCTGCAAGCGCACATCCATAAAGACAAAAGATGACATTGTTGGCGTTTTGCGGTTGTAAACGCTGGTGCTTAGTGGAGCGCAGCGCATCTGCGGCCCAGATTCCAACCTGCACGATGCTGCCGATCGTGATGCCGAAATCGCGGTGGTGGGTCCACGGCATCTGAGGCATCCGCCCGAGCTGAGAGCCCATGTTCAGTACGGCTAGGTGGATACGTTCCAGGTCAGCAAACCTGGCCAGCAAACACCAGCGCAATGAGTCAAACAGTAGGAGACTTAAACGGACAGATGCCGTTCAACAAGGTGTAGTCTGGTGGGGCTGCATGGGCTGCAATCAGAAAAATCATATTCGACTTGAACACGATGCTGATGATTTGGACGGGCTGGTATGGCGCACGCGAAAAACTTGTCCAACCACCGTAAGGACACCAGTACACCACGGCTGTTTAGAGCCCATCGAAGCCCGAGGTGGTGCATCGTTAGTATGATAGCAGGATAGATCTGTTTTCCTGCTGTGGTAACGTCTAACTAATGTAAGAAGCTTGATTGTTGTTGTTGTTTCTGCTATCTCGCTCACGCGGGCAGCGAAAACCATAAGAATTAGGGCTTCATCGAGGAGTCCTTCACTCGTACTTAGTGGAAAACACTGCAACATCAACTCGCTCCACTGACGGTCTCATGACCTCTCCACCTCCACCTCTACTGCTACGCGTCTCGCGAGCAATGCCCGAGGCCATCCAAGCCACTCCAGAGCTCCTCCATTGCATCAACTCCTTCGTCCTGCCTCTCACTATCGACGCAGCCGTATACAACGAGTTGCCGGTTGTTCTGCGCACCTTCGAGGCCTCCCGCCCATTGACATTCCGCGCCATGGACGGCGCCGCCGCCAGAGGAAGGCTCGACCTCGTGCAGAGGCTCTTTGACACCAGAACTGAAGGTTGCTCCACTGAGGCTTTCGTGGGGGCTGCAGCCAACGGCCACTTGGCCGTGCTGCGGAGACTGAAGGTGCTCTACCCAGAGCTCTACAACCCCAGGGACTGCTTAACTGCAGCCGCAGCACACTTACAAGTGGACGTGGTGGCGGTGCTGAGACGGGAACGAGAGCACGGATACACCCCCAGAGACTTTATAAGCCCAGCTATGGAGGCAGCTGCCGCCAAGGGCCACCTCGAGGTGCTGCAAGGCCTCAAACCGTGGGTCAACAATCTAAGCAGAGCTGTCTGTGCGGCTGCGGCCCACGGACATAATGATGTGCTGGAGGAGTTGTACAGATTCTGTCGGGAGAGCCGTTCGCGCACCTTTGTGTTTGGGGACGCGTTGGAGGACATTGGGGTGACGGGGACGTGCGCGTCGATCGAGTTTCTGATGCGGACGTGTGGGGAGAGGGACGTCGGCCAGATGCTGAATGCTGCAGCTCGAGCTGGCCGGACGGATGTGGTCCAGGTGATGCTGAGATCGGGCCAGATTGAGGAAACGAGAGTTGTGCGAGCGCTGAAGGAAGCGGAGCGGAATGGCAAGTACGAGACGCTGGAGCTCCTACTGGAACAGTGCCCCCAAAGAGGACCAGATTACGCTGAGTTGCCATCCGAGGAAAGATGTCGTGTGAGGAAATTTGAGGGCATGTTCAGTGTCTTGCTCCGATCGGCAGTGGGAAGAGGTGACGTCAAGTTGGCTGCTATCCTTGTCAAGCACTGCGACTCAGATGCAGTTGAGAGTGCGTTGGAGAAAGCAGCCAAAAGAAGTGGGAATGGTGACATGGTGAAGCTTCTTCTTGGCAACTGCGCAGCGCGATCCAGAAGCGATTCCAGCTTTCGGTATATTATAGGTCAGGCTGCTGGACAGGCGATTTTGTGTGGCGATAGTGAAGTAGCAAAGCTGCTACTCGGTGAATGTGATGAATCTGCTGCGGGCCAAGCGCTGAAACTTGCGATGAAGACGAACAACGTCGAGTTGTTTAAAGCGTGTACTGAAAAAAGTGATAATCACCACAAACGCAAGGCGCTGGTCGAAGCAGCACAAGGGGAACAGATCGAGATGCTGAACGCTTTGATAAAATACCTTGACAATCCATCGATCATGAGAGCGCTGAAGCAACTTCCGATGGATGTTAGTACCGTCGTCTTGAAGAAGATTACGAACCATTGTGAACCTGCGTCGTATCCAACGATTTTGGCAGACGCTGCGGCACGTGGATTTCTCGGCTTGGTCGAGATTTTGTTGACTGAGGTAGAATCACAGAGCATTCGCTGGGCTCTAATGAGTGCTGCCTCGAACGGGCATACTGAGGTGGTAGCAGCCTTACTAGGAAATAGTGACTTGGAATCGGTTGCGTGCGCACTAGAAGCAGCTGCTATAAAGGGTCAAATGGACGTTGTCGATCAGCTTCGCGGGCACTGTGATCGAGAAAGCGTCAGCAGTGCCATAGAGTCCGCGGAGCAATTGGGTCACTCTGAAGTTGTGCGACTATTGACCAGCAAGAAGTTTCGGTGTGAATGAAAAAGAATCACAGCCTACGATCAGCATGGAAACATGATTTAATTCCACCCCACAGGCTGCATTACAGGAAAAAAATGAAAACGCCCCGCTGCCCCGAGAACAAGCCTGTGGGCAGAGCAGATATGCTCAAGCTTATCTTGCAGCAGGTGCGCAATTATCCATGCAGCATGGACCATGCTCCATTATTAGTATGATGTGATTCCCAACACCAAAACAGAGCATGTGTTCCGACTGATAACCATAAGGCCGAGTTAGGCGCGTGCCACCTGCCAATCAGTAGCCAAAGCAGCGAGTGGCAACAGCGTTGGCTTTCAGTCCTAAATTTGCCGAAGATGAACAACCCCGAGTTGTTGCTGGTCGTTTGCCGTGTGCTACCAACGGAATTGCAAGCTATTGCACAAATCCCTGAGCTCATCAGTAACTTTCTCATTCCTGCCACCATCGACAGTGCCGTGTACAACAATCTCGTCGGTGTGATTCAAGTATATGGATATTCTCGTCCTTGGACTGTTGCAGCAATGGACGGAGCGGCAGCTAGAGGCCACCTCGATATTCTACAATGGCTACACGACAATCGCAGCGAAGGGTGCTCGACTGCTGCGTTCCTTGGGGCGGCAGCTCATGATCATCTTGACGTACTAAAGTGGCTTCATGATTTTTATCCCAATATGTGTGACGTACAAAATGAATTGGAAGCAGCTGCGGAATGTGGACATGTCCGTGTGGTAAGATCTCTTCTACCAGGCCGGCTACCTACTGAAGTCGAGACGCGTCCGGTTGTAGCAGCCGAGAATGACGATGTTTCGCCGATGAACAGTATGGGCCCAGTGACGGTCGATATAACCAAATGCTTTATCGCGGCGGCGACAAATAATCAGATAGAGGTCCTGCAACTTTTACTCGAAAGAGGCTACCGGGACCAGATCCGACATGTTGGTCCTGCATTGAAAGCAGCAGCAGCAGCAGGCCATGTCAATACGGTACAGTTTCTTCTCGACATTTGCGAAGGCTTGGGGATTAGATGTGCGTTGGGTACTGCAGTGGAGAACGACCAAACTGCCGTGGTCGAGTTGATACTAAGGCGCTGCAGTCTAGACGAGTTTGCGATTGGACTTGAGCTGAAGAAAGCAGCCCAAGCGAACCGGTGCGATATGGTCGGGCTTTTGCTCGCGAAATGCCGACAGTCATGCTCGAGACGATCGAAAGCAGTCCAGGCAGCTATCGATATTGCATTCCTAGACGCTATCAAAAAAAGCAACGTTGGAATCGTGAAACTTTTCGCAAACAGCAGTACATTCACTGTTTCCGATGCTTTACGCCATGCCGAACGAGGCCAGCAATGGGAAGTTGTGAAGCTGCTGCTGGATTTCCAGACGTCACGTGAAGATTTAGGTCCAACTTCCCGAGAGTGAGCTCGTACACGACGGGGAGGCTACGCGTGCATATGCGTATGACACAGATCCACCCAATCTGAGGAACATCATTATTTGCGTGAGCGGAGAATCCTTTGCCTACGCCGCCGAGTATAATTTGCAGTTTGATATGAAGGCCGTGCAATTCGAAGTGGACTGCCCCGAAAAGCACCGGCGGCATTTTGTGGAATAAAATGTATGAGTGCTCTTTACTCGCGAAGGGATATTTCCAAGCGTGTCGATGAACGCAGGAGCGCAAAGCGGGCGGTGGATGACAAAACACATTTTATGGTTAGTGCTGGAGTCGAAGTGGATGTTACAGACGCGTAGCATACCAAGTGGAATTCTCGTACGTGCACAGCTAAAAACATGGCTGCAGTTCTTTGAGAGCGTGGAATCTCCTTTCGTATGGGCTGCGTGGTCATGCATACCACCCAAGACCTCAATGTGTGCTACGGTTTGAAAAATGAAGGCAGTACATGAGGGAACACGCCGGCCACGTAGGCCGGGACAGTGGCTAATCATTTTCCACGTCACTTCAACGTGGAACTAATCATTTGTGCTCATCTTGAAGCCGCGTAATCAGCTACCATAGTCTCCTGAGCCGACAATCGACCTCGACGAGCTCACTTTCTATCTTGCCACCCCGCGTTCAATCGATCCCAAGCCGGTTACAGTACCAACTAATTAAATGGAGACCCCATTGCTGCTGCGCGTGAAGCTGGCGCTGTCGCCTGAATTTGAAGCCTTCCCGCACATTATTCGATCAGTCAGCGATCTGCTACTGCCGAGAACCATCGACGGCGCCATTTACAACGACCTCCACCGCATCAAGAAACATTATGAAGCCTTCCTCCCTCGCACCGTCGGGGCTATGGATGGAGCCGCAGCCAGAGGGCGGTTGGACATCCTGCAGAGTCTGCAAGCTTCCCAAAGAGAAGGCTGCTCCTCCGCAGCATTCACCGGCGCAGCTGCTCATGCTCACCTGGAGGTACTATGGTGGCTTAACCAGTTCTACGAGAGCTTGGCTCGGCCTGTCGAGATGGTCAGCGCTGCCGCACGAAATGGTCATGTCCAGGTGGTGGCGCTGCTGTGGAGGAAGTTAAACCGCGAAGAGCTTCTGTCTGCTTTGAAAGTAGCCGCAGTGAACGACAACGCGGAGGTGGTGGAACTTCTTCGTTCGAAGATGATCGATGCGTAACTTCGAGCGCCTCTGGCAAAGTCTTTGCCGCAAAGATCAGTTTGCAATCTGTGAAGTATTTTTCCAAGTATATGCAGTACCAAGTTTGCGACGCATCACGCCAGGGCAGCTTTGTGAAGTAAACACATTCATTACCGACGTGGAGAGCGTGTTGTTCAAGCAATTATGTCTACCGATGGTGGTAATCGACAGTATGCATTTATTTTTCAGTGTAAGACTCTGGGAGTTCCATCCGCTGGTACCGAGCTTTCTTGTAGCGCAGAAACTGCACGACCTCATCGTAGCCAACAACTTCCGCTTTAGCGACGGCGTTGCGGATAGTTTCCGAATCACAGTGATGACATAGTAGTTCCACAACTGGCAATCGGCCTTCAATAGCTGCAAGTTCCAGAGCGCACGAAATAGCAGACGAATCGCTTTCCTCGAGCAACATAGTGGCAACCTCGGTATGCCCCCGCGCCGCTGCACTGATCAAGGCACGGTGGATACTGAATAGTTTCATGCGATCCAGTAGCAGCCGCAAAACTTTAACGCAACCAGTCGAGGCGGCACTTTGAAAGATGCGCTCGAGCCGATTTGGATTACACCCAGCGAGCAACATCGACGATATCTCCATTTCTCCTGACAAAACTGTGTCCCGTAAAGCTATTTCGACCGCTTGGTGACCAGCACGGGCAACCATGGTGTACACCATATCAGTCTGGCCCGCAGCGGCTGCTTCAAGCAAGGCTACCGCAGCGCCACAAGGTTCACTGTTCTCAATAAGCAGACTCGCCAGCCTTACGAAATTATTCTTGACCGCTATCCCCAAGGCATCGCCCATCTCGACCGTGCTACACTTCGTGCAAATTTGCCGCACAACTTCCAAATCACCCTCAGCTGCAGCTTGTTCCAGCATACTCGTGAGGAAAGGTGCCATTTGAGGCCCTTCCAAATATTTTCCCTCGCATATTTGCAGCAACAGTTTCTGGACTTCCCATTTCTCGTATAGCACGGCATGACGTAGCGCATCACCCACATATGAGGGTCTCTGCTTTGTCAGGATCAAAATCATCTCCTGCCGACCAGTGTCTGCGGCGTCAAGTATCCCGTTTGCTACTGCAGATTGAATCGGATGCGCAAACCTAGTGTCCCCCAAAACCGGATTTTGCCCGGTCATTTCCATCGGAGGGCATTTCGCCACCACAACTTGGGCCAGGTCATAGCGCTTATTCTCTGCTGCGATCTCCAAAAACCTCCTCAGTACTTCCTCGTCCTTTTCACACGTTTCCACGACTACTTGTATCGTATCCGCACCGATGAATGAAATCATTTTCCGAAGTGCCAATGTAATCTCAAGTCCATTTGCAGTCTTGGCAAGCAACTCAATCACTTCAATATGCTCTCCTATGAGAGCTTTCTCCAACGCCTCGCCAACATACAACTCGTTAGTGTCGAGTAGTACCTTCACGACAGATACATGTCCACTTGCCGATGCAGCGACGAGAGCTCCACGAACGGCAGCGGGGCGGCAGCAAAAACGGCGTAGGAAGGCGCGAACCACGTCATCGTGGCCGTTAGTAGCAGCTAGTACTAGCAACTGATTCAAATGGGAGTGTTCCAGGCGTACGCTGTTGAGCAGGAACATCACAGTGTCACGATGGCCATGTTTTGCAGCTTCTGTCAGTTCCTGGATCTCCTGTTGCAGCCCTGGATAGTATTGATAAAGCCACCTTAACACGTCCAAATGACCATTTGAGGCAGCGCCAATGAATGCTGAGGACGAGCAGCCTTCGTCTCGCTCGTAGTGAAGTCTGCGGACAATGTCAAATCTCCCATTGGCTGCAGCTCCGTCCATGGCACCGACAGAATATGGTCGGAACCTCTCGAACAATTGAAGCACGCGGTGCAAAGCGTAGTAAACAGCGGCGTCGATTGTGGACGGCAACGTGAACTCGTTGATCAGCTCAGTCACATGCGGAAGCGCAAGGACATTGGATGGCAATGCGTGCTGCACCAGCAGCAGAATCGGAGTGCACTCCATTAAAACTTGTCTGGGCAAAACCTTTCTGAAAATTTACGATACCAACGGTCAAGAACAATTTCTGATTGATATCGAGCCAAATACATTTCTTCCCTTCATGTTTCTTTCTTGTTGGTCTATGACAACGACGACGATGCCACCACTTGAGGGAAGCACGGGAACTTCTGCAAGTCCTTGATGACGTCCATGGCGGCCATGCCCTGCAGGAACTCCTTGTTCGGTGAGAGCCAGTCGTCTTCCAGCAAACCCTCCGTAAATACGCCGTACACATCGGCCGGGTTGTAGTTGTAGGCACTCTCAGGGTTCAATGACCACATGTATCCTCCAGCGTAGCCTGCCTTAAGCATCACTTCGATGGTGAAGTCGGTTGTGCGCTTGGTCGTCTTCATCGGGTGGGCGTCCTTGGCATACAAGCCGGCGAACTCTCCCATGACCATAGCAGAGTTGGTGTCCACGCCGAGCAAGTAGCCGAACATGGCGTCCATGGTCTTCTCGATATTGTAGCGCAGGTCGTCGTCACTCAACTCGACATAGCTGGAAAACGCTCCACCGTCGATCGTCTCGCCTGTTGATGCGTAGAGATACCACGCAGGGTAGACGCCAGTATTGTAGTAGTGCGGGGCCCACACGAGTTTGTTGCTGGTCGTGAGCACAACCGGATTCTCTCCAGCATTTTCAAGGCCACCACCCCACCAGTCGTAATAAGTGTTCGTCCTGTCCCCCAAGGTGATGGTACCCGAACTACCGATACCTTCCACGAAGGCCAGCCAATTCGGACATCCGTCCAGCATGCGGTTGCCGATCAACGTGGCTCCCTGCTGCCAGTCAGGGGCGTCACCACCCCAGGAGCTTTCGAACGGCTCGTTCTTGAGGTCAAGCCCGAGGATGTTCCAGTACTTGGCGTCGCAGAGGTTCTTGGTCAAGATGTCGACAGCCTCCAGGAAATCGTCCTCGGTCACGCCGAGGGCTTCGCTGTACCACGCACCTCCCGATTTCTTCTGGTCTAACGTGTGCAAGCTGATCATGACGCTGATGCGGCGGTAGCCGAGAGCCTCCACGATCGACTGGATTGCAGACACATACGACGTGATGTTGAGCGCTCGGTTGGTGTTGACGTTGACGACGGACTTCTCCGGGGCCGTGTTCATGAGGATGTTCTTGATGCAGACCGGGAGGCGGACGCTGTTAAAGTTGTTGCGAGCCAGGAAGGCGGCGATCTCGTACACCGACGTGCCGTTGTTCGAGTTTTCCCACAGACCGAAGGGGATGGCCAGCGACGTCTCCATCCCGAACCAGTTGACACCTTTGATCCCCACGGGCACTTCCGTCCCGTTCTTCGAAACAGCGAAGATTTGTCCGTTCTTGCTTTGGTAGTTGGGCAGCTCGCAGCCCATGTCCGGGTACGATTTTGGGTTGCCCACTTGTCCGTCGTCCGAGATAATGACCTGGTCGTCCGTGAGCCCATCGTTGATTTTGCGCCTTTCTTCCACCTTGTTCTCGAAGCGAGCTTGTCTGATGGTGGCGTTATCGTTGGCGCTCATGGCAGCCATGGTGATGATTGCAGCGGCGCCGCCTACAATGGCGCAAAGTAGCAGGAGCCCGCGCCACGTCTGTTTGTACACACACATGGATTATTTGTCAGCAGTTAAACCTTTGAGCCGGTCAAAAGTGCCAATTCACCGTACCCGAATCCGCCCCTTGTAATCTTTGACGCGTTCTGGCGGTAAGTCACCGCCCAATTCCATGGCCTTGATCTTCACCTCGGTCTGACGATGGGTCACGGAGTCTCGGCCGGATTCAGACAGTCGGTCGGCAAATGCGTGGGCTTGACCCGTGGTGTACTCGCTGTTCCGGTAGGTTGGCGTCTGTGGGTCGCCTGCAGCGTTGGGAAACGAGGTGGTATTGCTCGACTCCAGCAGCACGACGCTGTCTACCACGTCCATGACTCTGGTAGCAAAATGGAGCAGCGAGTCGGCAGCCGAATTAGTTGTGTTGCAGTCCAGTTGGCGAATGGCGACTTGAGGCGCACCCGAGCGGCTCCGCTCGAGCCGCCAGGGGGCACGCGAAACTGTCCACGCATCTACAGCAGAAGCGAACCCATCGGACATTCTCAGGACCGAGAAGAGGACATTTGCCGTCGGCTGCGGGCAAACGGTCTCAGTTGATTGAAACCCGGCGGATCGACCTCGGGATAGCCATTGACAACGCAGGGAATCTTCATGTTGGTTCGATAGGACATGGAGGCGTTATTGTTGGTCACGAGGATATGAGTGAACTTGCCGTGGTGGATCCCGGGAATTGGTGCATCGAGCCTTTGGTGCCTTGGGTGGGTGTAACGGCGGCAGAAACGACCGGGATGTACTAATTTTTACTAACTTTAATTCTATGCGCGTCAATTCGCGATGAGAGCAGGGGCCCGATTTCAGATATGGGTGAATTGTTGCATTGGTGCGAGGAGCGTTGGCGCCGTCACTTGCGATGCCAACTCGTTCGCACTACGACGGCACTAGATGTCTGTTGTCGTTCCTTAGTAGCAACTAGCGTCTTGATTCACCATACGAGAGATGGTGCGCCACGCATTGCCCCAAGTTTGCACCCAGGTTACAAAAGCAACTTGTGGGTTCGCGAACGAAATGAGTTCAGCATATATTCGTGGGCAAAGCTAGACTGCACCGGATTCCTCCTGCAGAATTAACCCCAAAACGACGTCATTATTCAACATTCATGGATCTCCTTTCGTTTGGGTCATTGAGAGCACAATTCCAGTGAGTCTGCTGTTAGGATTCCTAATCGTGAAAGTGAGCCCGCCAATGCTGATTCACTCAACCTTAGTGCAGTTGAG
>JAHWLF010000871.1:0-10585 GCA_024679295.1 Phytophthora parvispora
GCTCCATGCGTCTCTTGCGTCCAACAGGGAGCACGCCAACCCGCTGCAGCAGCGTGCGGCCGCCGCGGCGCAGGTGCGTCGAGTACTCAGCACTATTGGGTCCTTCTACTCACTGCTAAATAGTTAATTATCCTGTCTGCTTACGTAATATATATCAATGGTCTTATTTGCTAGGCGCTGCTGACGACGGAGCGGATGGTCTCGCAGCGCGAGATCCAGTCCATGCTGGAGAAGAACGAGGCGGCGCTGAAAGGCTGGAACGCTCTGCACAAGCAGCAACGTACGTGCGGTGCGGGCTGAAGCACCGGAACATTTCAGATTAGTACTATACGTGCTCTTAGTTTCTTATTTTTGGAAACTAATCATTCTTATTCTGTCGCTGTGTTATGTTGCTGCAGCGGCCAAGACAAGCCCGGCCGAGCACAAGGAGTGGGTGAGGAGGTGTCTGGTCTTCCGGCAGCAGATCGGGGCTCGACTCGAGGTGTTGGCGTCGCTGGCGGACAAACAAATCGCCCAGGAAGACGAGAAGGCTGGAGGACAGAGAGTCTCGCCGAATGCAGGAGCTGCCGCTCAAAGAACAGGTATGCAGCCTAACCCGGCGCTCTCAGCGCCCACAGCTGCTGCGACTCCACAGGTCCAACGCCAGCCATCGCCAACTGTGCCGCAACAGGTTTACGCGCCGCCACAGGTCTCGACGATGGCTAATAGCAATCCGATGGCGATGACAGCTTCTTCTTCGGTGGCGTCTGGATCTACGCCTGCGTCGACGGTGTCGACGTCGGCGTCAATGGCGATGCCTAATATGAACTCAGCAGCAGCACCGACCATGTTCCCGGAGCCTCCGATGCCGACCGTGGGATTCGCATCTACAAGCACGAACATGTTCTTCCCGACGGGGCAGATGAACCCAATCCAGACATCGTCTGGATTTTCGTCAACTACATCAATGGCAGTGTCTGGTGTTACCACGTCGACTCAAGGATACGCAATGAGCTCAGGGGTACAGACCTTCACGCCTAACGCGTACATGACCTCGTCCAGTGGGGCACCCAACTCGTCCACTGCATTTATGAACCAGCAGAACTACATGATGGGCGGCGGTATGATGAATCCTCAGCAGCAATTCATGCCGATGCCGATGCCGATGAACATGGCATCGTCCGGCAATATGTACGGCAACAGTTATGGCATGCCCTCGGTGCCGACGTCAACAAGCAACTCCAACACCGGAACCAGCAATAGCAGCAATACCAACTTCCCGGTGGATCCGTTCATGACACCTCTTGGGTTTGCTCCTGACGCAAGCTTCGGTTCAAGTGGTTTCCCGATGGCTGCTATGGCTGGTATGTCAATGCAACAGCAGCAGATGATGGCTTCTATGAGTGGTGGCAATTTTGGAGCACAAGGAGCATCGATGATGCCCAACAATTTTGGATATGGGGGGATGTCAGCTGGCCCAACGTCTTCGTCACAAAATATGATGCCGCAGGCACTGCCAACCCAGCAGTTCCAGCCTACACCCAGTGGCCTACAACCTTTTCCTCAGCAAAGCCAGCTTCCTCAACATCCACCGCAGCAAACTGGAGCAGGATCCATGAATATGTCGCCAGATTCTGCACTATATGGTGACAGCAACGTAAATATCTTCGAAGGACTGACAGATGATGCCTTCTTCCCAATGCAATGATCAATCTCTCCCCTCCCCATCCCTGTCGAAGTGTTCCAAGCCGCCGTTTGTTGGTGCGTTCTTTACTGCGTGCAATGCTTGCTTATCTCCTCATAATCTCTGCGAAGCAAGTCGTACAAACGCTCTCGCCGTACTGAAGCATTTGCAGATGCTCGAAGACGTAAACGAATCGATGCTGGGATATTTCGTGAGGCGGCGCTCACACGTCCGGCACATTTGCTGCCAATGAGAACTTCAATTTTGTGCGCTTCATCCCAGGTTTTATGAGCGGTGGCTGCAGCACGAGTTTCTCGGTCAATTAGCAGTTCAGCAAGTGTTGGGAGACTAAAGGGTTTCTGCTTTGACACAGGTTCAAACCGGACTGGCGAATGCTGCTGTTGACGCGAAATCAATTGGTCGGACGTGGTAGCCTTGAGCATTGAGGCAGAAACGTGATCGGGGCTTGGGAACTGTCGAGGTGATGCAGTGGTGTTTGTCGTCACCATCGAGTTATCAGCGGGTTCTCGATGCGCGTGGCAATTCACGTGTTGAGGTGAATGCCCAGGCCCACTAAAGTGACCCAGCTGGCGTTGAGAATTGGAGCTCTTCAAAATGAAAGCTGGCGACTGCAAAGCAACAAATGCTGGCGACGAAGTTGTCGAGGTGTCTATCGAGTTCCCGATTGAATATTTGTGTGTTGGAGGATGAAGGAGCGAGAAGTGTTGCTCTGACAACGGTGCTACCCCTAGACGGCCACGGTCTATATCGCGATACTGTTCGAGGAAAGACTTCGGAGCTCCACCATCTTTATCCTCGTGGGCAGCTTCAATCCGGAGCGGATCTTGATTGCCGACGTACTTTTCATATTGGAACAGGTCCTTGTGAGCCAGGAAGAACGCATGCGCTTCCGATGTCTGCAGCTGGTCCATGTCAGTGATCGGCGGGGAAAGGAGCGACCTTTTGGTATTTGAGGACTGGAAAGGTCGGTTCATTTTGGGGAAACGGAGATCATGAAGACCGAGAGTTCGCTGTCGACACCTCCCACACTTTCTTCATCCCTGTCGAGTGCTCCTTCATTCGTTCGTATCGGTGAAGGCTCCTATTCGCCAGGAGACCTGTACGTCGAGTGCCTGCTTCCGAAAGTGCTGTCCAAGGAGCTCAAGCCAGAACCGGTTCGGGCGACCGATAAATCCAAAGGCTGGAAGGCGAAGAGCAAAGGCAGCAGTCTCGGCGGCAACACGAGCTCGAACGCCAGCATTTCGTCCGAGATGGTAGTACTACCTTTTGCCGAGCACCCAACTATCCTACAAGCCCAAGAGGAATGCCGTTGCCTCATGAACGGCAACGACGTGTGTGTTCTGGACGATGAAACAGTCAAGGAAGACGTCGTGCAAGTACTGGGCAATGACGCTGAACTGGTCTTTCCAACACGCAACATCTTCCGCTACCTCGTTATGTTCATCAAGAATATGGACTTATACCTTGAATTCCACGTCGAAGTGCTGGACGACGCGCAGAAGTACCGGCACTTCACGGTGACCAACACGCGGTCGCTTGCTCGAGTCGAAGACTCCTCGTGTCAACTGCCGCTAGCATTTGGATCGCACCCAGGGTGGCGCTACCTCTGCATGGACCTGCAGCACCTCACCAACCAAGCATTTGGCACTCGTCACGTAACCACAACAGAGGTGCGCATTGCCGGCAATTGTCGTCTTCTGAGGATGTTTTTTCAAGATGAACGCTATGCTGACGCCGATCTGCCGGCGCACCTGACCTTCCTTGGAGCGTAGAAGTAGTCAGCATACAATACACAGCGCGTTTAACTCATAGACTTCAGTGGAACTGCTCTATTTTTCCCTTAAGAAAATGATATTTTTCTGAAAGCAGCAATACGATATCTTTTCTACTGGCTCGAGATCAGCGGACTCCTACAGATACGACAAGTTGATCGTGTACTGCGGGTCGCGCTGATTGCGCTGGCGCGATACCTCCGTAAAAATACGGTGGTTCAGCCACAGCGACTCCAGGTATCGGTAGCGAGCCGCATCGAGGCGAAGTGGCCGACCTCGCTGCAGACCAATGTCTTCTTCGCCGTGGGTATCAACGTATGGGCATGGGAAATACGCTGCCATGCTGCCTCCCACAACTGCGATGCGGCACTGCTCAAGCAGAAGCACGATGCCTACACCGCCTCCACATTCTGCAGCGTGGCGCGTGCACTCTCCCACGGGTGGGCCGTGCGGCATGAATGCTCGAGTGCAACACGAGTCTCCGCAGCAGAGAAATTCACCACAGATCAAACAAAGACCTGGGTCGCAAGGAGATTTATCACATCGAGTGCACTTCCGGCCTGCCATTTCGCTGTAGAGCTCATCGTACTGGACAGGCAAGTCGATCAGGCGCGGTCGTGATGGCACCTCGCGCAGGATGAACATACTCGCCACGTAAGCTTCGCTACAGCCTTCTGTGTGCTCGCACTTGTCACCGACCTTGGAGCTGCCCAAATGAGTCTTGCTAAGCATGCGGTCCATGCACCATTGCCAAATTTGATCGAACGTAGCATCTGAACTGCGGGCAATATCGACCAAAGTTGGGATCTGCATCGTCCTTGCGTTTGCAGAATTGCTGGTGTCCTTATCCAAGAGGCAACGCCAGAAAAGCTTCATGCGCCGAACAAAAGCAGCATTGGGGGTCAATATGCGTTGCAACCGCACCTTGACATCGCCTGCAGTAGTGAGGGGTTTTAGCTTTTCCGAAGGGAATTCCTTAGCCATTCGCAGCAGGAGCTGAAGTGCAGCATATGCTTCGGAATCTCTGTCGCCAGAAGATTCCATCTCTTCCATAAGTTGCTGCACCGAGTCAGAAACAGTCGATGCACGCCGAGTGGATGCTGCAGGACTAATTGCTCGACCACTACGGGTGCGTCGCGGAGCCAAAGCCACAGCCTCAGTTTCTGCTGCTGATTGAGAAGGCACCTCAGTCTCACTTGCGTCCACAACTGAGAATTTGTCTTGGAACAGCGATGCACCTTGAGACTTGCTTGGCTCGAAAAATTCGGTATGAAGTCGTTGCAACAAATCTGCCGCAGTAAAGACCGGCATGAATCGCCTAATAGTCTCAAGCTCGTCTGCAATCACGCAAGCAACGACGAAAGCCTACAACACACAATACTATTAGCGTCTTGGTTGCGATGAACCCACTAACGAATCCTTTGCCATACCGTAAATGTGTCCGCAACTAGCAGGCCGAGGATCGTACCCCGAAGACAAGCATCAATAGAGCCGAGGACCTACAACAAGAAACAACTTCAGGTTAGCATCCAACGCAAGCGCATACAAATAGCGGCGGTGCCCCTACCTTTGTGAATTTGCGGTACTCGCGCTTGGTTTCGGTATTGATCGGGCAACAACGCTTTGCTGTTTCCCAAATGACCTTAGCATCGGCACTGTGCTCCAAAAGCGAGAATGTCCAACGGCAGAACTTTGTGACAGCAGTCAGTGATTCCATCTCCTTTTCCAGAGATGAAGGACAGGGGTCCGCAAGCGGATCAAATGGAGTAGTCGACCCAGATGCATTGCGGTGTTCGTCTTCAGCCACAGTTAAGAAAGATGCCAACGTGAAAGCACACGCAGACCATAAGAAAGGCGCACCCTTCTCCAGGCTTCCATGCGGCTCCCACAGCGTCTCTTCAAAGTAATCCCGCCACAAATCGTGCTCAGTATCGTTTTCTTCGTCTTCGAACCCTCCATCACGTCCAAGTACCGAGCGATACCATCCAGGCATCGACAATTGTTCTTCCACAATCGCATCCCAGGTTGGAGTTTTTTCTTCAACTGCCGACGGTGCACCTACAGAACGCGTATTTTTCTGCTTGTCCTCATTTTCAATCGAGATTCGGGGCTCAGATGTCGGGATTAGGAAGTTGCACAAGGTTTTACACAATGGGCAGAGAAACTGTGTCATGGCTGAATCTGGGTCAATCGCTTGAACGCCATCGAATTCCTCGCCACGCATCGCCTTGTCATGCAATGATGTAATGTAACGCTCGAGGCAGTGGATGTGTACTGCGTGTTGGCATGTCCGGACATGCAGACCGCAAGGAGTGAGGTAGAGTTTGGCACTTTCATGCGGACGACCAAAGCCAGGAGGCATGCGCTCCAAACGAAAACGAGACGAAAAGTCGTCATCATCATCGCTGTCGTACATCGGCACTCCTTGGCGACGTGCAGCACCACCTCGGGCTCCAACTTCGCGACCTCCCAGTCTACGCGGTTCCACGCGATCACCACGGAGGTCCAAACTTACAGCACCACGCATATCCATCGGAAAGAGCTGCTGATCTTCACGAAGATCCATCACACTTTCAAGGACCTCCAATTCATCATCAGTCTGCAGAAGCTCGCCTTCGAGTGCAGGAGGATTTCCAAAACGAATTCGGTCATTGCGAGGGCGGCGGGCCACTGGCGGGCGTGGGCTATTCTGCGCGGTGTTATCGCGAGTAAGCTGATCCTCTAATGAGCCATCCATGTACCATTCCGGGAAAGAAGTTGCGAATGCGCGTAGAGTGGGGGACGGAGAATTTGTCACATCAGACGGTATCGAGCTTCCGCCCGAGCACAATTCCATCTTCTCGATGACTTTCTTCACATGGCTACGGACCATCTTACCCTCAGCACCCAGCGCTTCGTGTGGCTCAGGTCTAAATCCAGGGGCAAGGACAGTCGACTGGTGTACGTACGCCGCCATTCCCATTTGTCCTTGTGACGAACTGTCGTGGCAGAGGATGCAGTTGTAGCAAGGCTCAGTATCCGTCTTTTGGCGCTTTTCGGTAGATTCCTCCGGTTCATCAACCATGGAAGGCTTCCGTTTACCTAGCGCGGAGCTTGCAGCATGGTCTTCTTCTGATTTTTCTTCGTTTTCTTCACCTTCGAGATCAACCATTGCCTGGAAAGCCGCCTGGCGTTTCGCCATTGCAGCCATTGCTCTCTTTCTTGCTTCCATTTTGCGCTGTTCTAAAGTCATCGGTGGAGAATCGCTACCTTGAGTAGCGCTTCCCACTGCTGAAGGCGACACATCTGGCTTCTTCTCTTTTGCCTTTGCGTCATTTGCAAGCTGCTCGAACACCTTTCTACAAACAGGTGATTCAGCGGTGATTTTCCAAATGAGCCACTCCACCGTTCCAGTCTGTTCGCTGTCGAGCAATGTTGTCGCTTGACCTAGCAACTGGCTTAAAAGGTTCAATACCGACAGCTTAGTAGTGCTTGTGTTCGTTTTGCTTAAGCGCGTCCAGAAGCGGCGGTCTGCAGCTGCTGAGGCTGTGTGGACACCATACACCAACAAGTGCAAGCAAGTCGAAATAACAGCATCCGAAACGCTATCCTCCGAGGCTGGTGTTGTGGATGCTGCCGGAGGTTGGGCTGAGGAAATAACCTTCCAGAGAATTACTTGAACAATTGCCACCGTACTTTCACAGGTCAAAACCGTTTGAACTTGGCGAAGAAACTCGACTGGAGTTCTGGCTGCCTTCAACGGTTCATTCGGAGGAGCATCTGGGTTAGTTTTCTTTGCTTTTAGGCGACACGCGTTGCGATAGTTTGTCCAACGATCACGAGCTAACTCGTGTGCTTCGCGATTCAGGTGGAGGAAATACGGATTATATCTCTCCAATAAGCCATCCTTCAGTTCGTATCTTCCCGGTTCCATTCCAGATGGCTCGACAAAATCGGACACCTTCCCAAGAACTCCTTCCAGTCGCGCAGTAGGAATATCATCTTGTCCTGACGGGAGGATAGCCAGGTCAAACAACTTGCTGAAGGGGAGCGACTTCGCGCACAATTGCTGCAGCATTTCTTCCGCAAGAAATTCATCATCATAGGGTACGCCCGTAGAGCTTGGAAGACTCGTACCAACAATAATCACGAGGCGCAGGAATTCCTCCAGCATTTGCAGACGCTGCTGTTCATCAATACCTTGTTCCACGGGCGAATATCCAAACTGCTTAGCTAAGTCGTCAGATCCGCTCGTGTCATGGTTCGAAGATGTTCCATTTCCATTGGTCAAAACAAAATAGCTGCCGAGTTGAAACCGATCTACCATTCGTGCCAAAAGCGCATCGGGGCCAGTCATCAGAACACCAAGCTGCAGCATAAGTATGTCAGCGTCGCGGTAATGGATGCAGTATGGTAGCGCTGAGTAGTTGTACAACTGTGCTAGCATGTTTTCGTCTCCATTCCGGCGCCATAGATTGGAGTGAATCTGGGATGCCATCACCAGACACCGAAGAGGCATCTCTACGAGCTCCCATTGCTTTTCAGCCGGTAACTTATCAAACCCAAATACTTTCAGAAGACCATCCGCAGGAATCGAGCTTCCTACGCCAGTCGGGCTAATGCAAATATGCCGAACTGCAGCGGTCAGGAAGCGGTGCAAAGGGATGTGCAGAGAAGTCGGCTGAGATGCAACATTGAAGTCGTACGTCGAAACGTTCTTTTCGCGGTTCCCAATACCCCGCTTGCTTCCAGACGCAAGCCTCGTCACAGGGACCATTGACTTTTTCTCCACTTTGTCATTTAGTCGAGCTGAGGAGGAGAGAGCAGCTTCAATAATTGGACCAAAGATCTCAGCTACTCTCGCTTCAGGAGATTCGAACTCCGACGGCTTAAATCCGTTCCAGGAAATGGCGAACACTGAATGGACTCGGATACCGAGGTTAAACATTGCTAGCCAGCTGTCCGACTCGTACTCCACGTGATTCTGGTGAATACCCCGGCGTACTTGCGGATCGCCGCCCTGCGATAATACACAGCAGAAGTTTATTTTAGTTTCGCAAATAAAAGGAACCAAAAATATCATAACTGAGCTTACCTGCAGAACGCTCAGGCATGACAGCCAAATCTTCAAGTTGTCATCGTTGCATACAAGCTCGCTCGAAAGTGTACCGACATTGAAAACGTATTCCAAGTTTTCCACACAGTGCTACAGCATATCAACATTAGTGGTTAGAACGGTAAGACTTTAGCAGAATATGACAGCTCGGCAAGCTTACCTTGTACTTCTGGGTACTTAGCGCTGGGTGATCCGCGTTAAGGATTTTGTCTTTGTCGCTTACGGCTGACTGAAATACCGTGTTCAGAGCGACCAGTAATTCGCGAACGAGTTCCATCCGTCCAGGATGAGCTAACGCCTCTTTCTTGGTGTACTTTTGTACCAGATGGGGGACAGTCAAGAACTGCACAGCAAAATCAAAAATTGATTCACTGGAGTTGCCCAACCCACGAAGGAACATGCTCGTCATCGAGGCGTACGATCGCAAGTATGCCTCTAGCATGCTTGCCCGAAACTGAATGTCAACCAAGTGTTCACGCAAGAATGAGTGCGATCGCTCCACCGCATTCTTTCGCAATGTGCAGTCGTATCGCATGAGCAGTGTCAGAGCTGACGAAGTTCTTAATGAACTCTCAGAAGTATTCGCCTCCACGGTTGTGAAATACTTCGACACCACTGCATCAAAACTTGTTCGAACACTGTTGTGGCATCGATAAGAGGGACTCAGCGATACGCCTTTGACGAACTCCTCAATAAATATGTTCTTGCAGCTAACGCGGGTCCCTTCAGCTAGGAATCCCGCCGATGCTACTGGGATTGTGGTTCCTTCTTTCCTGAAATCGAAGCGCTGTCGCTGGGCCGCTTCTTGTTCGGACGACCACGTAAAAACGTCTTTATCTCCTGCAATCAGCGCCACGAGCACATCTAAGGCATGGTTGTGCAAACGAATGTTGCGCTCCTTCACAAATTCTTGTACAGTTTTGCCCTTTGGTAAACTTTGCGATACAGGCGAGAATCCCCTGAGGTCCGGCGACCGCTGCTTTTGCAGCGCTTCAGACACCAGCTCGCTGAGCCCGTCCGAAGAAGTGCTTACAAACTGTAGCCACTCCAGAAGGGCAGGCACTCCTTCCATCTGCTTTTCCCACCACGTCGGTGCGACAGAAATATTGAGCGAGCGGCGAACCAAGTTTCCAACAACTGCAGGACACAAGAGCAACGGCTTGGTCGAAATCGTTGCATCGCCTTGGCTGTCCACTTGGTGGACCACTGTGCGCGCTTGAGGCTTGGACATCCCCAACTCCACGTAAAGATGGTTAATCACTTCGTTCAACGAATGCACATCGTCATTGTGCAAGCGGATTCCAAATAACACTCCAGCAGTCTGGTTGTTCTCTGAGCTGTTGGGCTCGCGCTTCACTTCTTTCGGCTGCGCCTCAAGCCGTCCACCTGGTCCATTTGTTCTCGCGCCCGGATCCGATGTAAACTGTGCTGACAGTCGTGTAGATCGCGTCGACACCGCCCTGCTCGGACCCGCAGCGGCCGAGGCGTCTGCCACATCTGTATCGCTCTGGATCGGCAGAAGCTTAGGCGGCAGATCTCTCGTAAACAGCTCAAGCGCCTCCGCCAGCTCAAATCCATAATCCACGCCCAACATGACCTGGTAAATGTGCTCCACAACTGCGTCAATCACCACCGGCGCCATCAAGCCAATATGTTTCGGCAACTTGTGCTTCTTGGCTCCACTCTCGGCTCCGTCGGCTCCTTTATGCCTCGAGCAAAAGCCGCTCCGCTTCCAAGCCTGCCAACAAACAACAACAAAACACAAAATAAAAAATAAAGTAAGTACAAAAATAATGGGAAAAAATAACAACAAAAACTCGTACATGTAAATCTCCGCAGTCGCACGAACTGCCCGCCGTCGTCCTCTGGAAGTACACGTCGTGGCCGGCGTGGTCGCTGTGCGTGAAGCAGTCCTTGCACATGACGCACGTGGTGTCCAGCTGGCAGTTGCGGCAGCTGTAGGCGATCTCGTCGGCCGAGAAGATGGCGCCGCACACGCGCTTGCGCTCCGTGCGCGGCAGCTTCGCCAGGACC
>JAHWLF010000872.1:0-10583 GCA_024679295.1 Phytophthora parvispora
CGGTGGTAGGCGCGACGGATAGCGGCGCGGCTGGTCTCGCCCTCCTTCAGGCCCAGCAGCGCCCAAGCGCTCATGTCCGCGCGCGGGACGTCCGAGCTTCTAATGAGGACAAAAGTCAGTGAGAAGAATTAGGGTGCAGAATAGAAGTTGTACGCGGGCTACGCACGTGAACAGGCCGTAGAGCGGGCGCGGGAGGGTGTAGAGCACGTCGTGAAGAGAGGAGAAGCCGCTGAAGGCGAGGCCGCCGACGTTGTCGATCCAGTAGCGCTCGCAGGAGATGGCGTTCAAATGGACAGCTCGTGGAAGCACCAATGTTTGCAGCTCACGGTGCTGGTAGTCGCGCGTGTGGGACGGGATTCTGCATTGGAAGCGTGTGAACAACTCGTCGCATTGAGTTTGCAAGGCTTCAGCCGCGCGGTCGGGGTGCACGACTACGCGGACGACTTCTTCAGTGACACCTTCGCCTGCTCGAAATGTGAGGGTGAATTCTCCTGCATCGGTAAAAAGTAGATTTGAGAACACCGCCGAGCCATTGGTGACCGTGGCGTACGTGGATCCTTGCATTGCTGGTTGCCCGCGATGGAGGTAGTTGTTCTCCTGGTCATAACTCCCCATAAAGATGCCGCTCACGTAGACAACAGCATTGCGACGGTTTTGGTGAAGGTGGTCTTCAGCCAAGAGATCACCATACTGATCGAGCACATTTACCACGAGCTGCAAAGAACACATCGGGCGGAGCTCAGGACAATGGTACGACGCCTGCGCGAGTCCCAATGCTGAAGGCTGCGCCACTGCAAGTCGGCACTCGATCATAATTTGGACGCTGTCGATTGCACGAAGCTTTAAGCGCGAATGACGAATATGGTGCGCTAAACAACGTCCAGGTATCGTTGATGTAGCATCAGCACACACTTGGGCCACCTTATCCCAGGGAACACGCAAGAACGTCGGCACTTCCTGCGCGCACCTTGCAGGTGTAATACTCTTCGCAGCTTGGCATAGTGCTACCAAGTTTGCATCATCCATTCCAAATGGGGCCTCGATGGCACAGGCCATGGGTGCAGATGTAGTTGCACCGCGACACAAGGCTACCTTTACGGACGGTCTGTTGGCGATTCGAGTGATCACTGATGCAGCGCATAGCGCTGGAGCCGTGCTTTCAGCCTGCTTGCACAGTGATATCTTCAATTCGTCGTCAAATGTAATCGGTGCTGCTGAAAAGCAGCGAGCAGGCTCCGAATTGTTTGCTGCGTGGCAAAGCTGAGCTGCTACTTTGCCTGGTGGTGCTGTAGCAACTTGGAATAATTCGGTCACGCAATCGGCGGGGCCTAAATACTCTGCTTGACGACATGCGTCTACCGCATCATAAATATCGAGGCGCTGTGCATTGACAAATTTCCGAAGTGACTTCACGCATAGTTGTGGAGCATCAGAAGATGCGCGTTGGCAGAGCTTCACCCGGAGTTTGACCGAAAGCGTGTGATCGTGTTGTGTGCCTGCTAAGCATTGGCTTGGTGCATCTGACGTGGCTCGTTCGCAAATATAAACCGCAGCTGCAGATGCCGACATGCCCAGATCGCTCAAACCAGATACCAAACTTGGTCGTTGGAGAAGGAGTCGAGCCTGAGAAGCACAGCTTGTCGGGTAAAGCGAGACGGCGGCTTCACCATCGGAATCTTTCGCAGTAAGCATGGATGAGGCCGCACAAAGACGTATAGCTTGGTCTGCAGTGAACGCACGAACTGGCAGGCGTCCCACACATTCAATCACGGTGCTGGCGTTGGTCGCGCTGCGGCACAAACTGGCTACGAGCAAATTAAACGCTTTTGCCGGAGAGTTTGAAGATAGCAACGATCGAGATGCAATCTTCATCTCCACAGCACACACTACTGGGATAAGTGCTGCGTGTGCAGCGGTATCCTTGCATAAAAATATTTGTGCAGCTTGATCCATCCACCGAAGTTTTTGTTGCGCCTCCAAAAAGCAAGTATGCGGTTGGACTCCTCGAAAACGGGAGGTCTCAGCGCAAACTTGGGCAATCGTACTAGGCGCAACGTGTTTTCTTCCAAGTGTGGACGCACACAGAACAACGGCAGATAAAATTTCGCCATCCCCGATGGACTGGCAGAGCCGTAGAGTACCGATTTCAGTCCCTGCACCGACCCGCATGTGCGGCGAAGCTTGCTTTACGCATTGCTTCAAAGCTTCTACTTGACCGCCAAAATCCTTGCAGAGCACAGTAGCAGTCTCAAGCGCGTCGCTAGCGTCTCGCTGGGTAAGCGTCCTGCTCATATCGAGCCAGAGGAGTAAGCATTTAGCTGGCCGACTATCTTGAGCATGACGGCAGATCCGAACGAGCGGAAGTGCTGCAGCTTCAGACTCCACATCCCATTCAACGCTGGACACTGACGCTACTAACATTCGCTGCCTCGCTTGCGCTGGAACTGCTAGCCAACAAGTTGCTGGGCCAGTATGCTGCGCTCCAGAGCAGAGCTGCACAATCGAAGCGGCACGTAGTAGCTCGATTCGCGGGGCAAACTTTGGAGACTGCAACGCTCGCCCTCCCAACGCCATCTTAGCGCATTGCCCCGGCGCAGTCGGATCGTGGCGACTGTAGCTACTAGCAGCGCATAGCTGCTTCTGATGACGCTGCGTAAAAGATCGTGGTATGCTCCGAATGCACTTTGTCGCCAGGCTGTTGCTGCTTGAGAATGCTGCAGCAAGAGAACAGAGGAGGATAAGTAACACCGGGACAGCATGAAGTCGTCGCACCTTTCGAACAGGGTGCTTCATTCTCCGCTGCGATGACCCTTTGAGCTGCGTCTCTTCGTACCCCGAAAATTCGAGCTGCACGCAACTCCACTTTCATTAACACTTGTGGTTCGTTCCTCCTCGGCAGATATCATCACAACACAAGAACTGAAATGCTTCTATGGACGGACAGCAATACGGTAAAAACTACTACATGGAACCATCCACTCGCTTGTCAGGGTCCCACTAATAATTCTTGTGCTGCCAACCGCTTGACGCTGCCGCTCCACATCTCATTGGTTTTCAGTGAGCGCCGAGGACAAGTCGCTAAAATACGGGTGGACCATAGCATCAGCCGCGGTGATACGCTTCGCCGGGTCGTACTGCAGCATTTGCTCTAGCAAGTCCACACCATCGGCGTCCAGGGTCGGCACGAGATGTGCCAAGTTGTCCGGTGTCGGATACACAGGGAAGTCCCGCTGCAGATACAAATGCACGGTTAATGCCGAGTACTATTGCAAGATATAGGAGTATATACTCACCCTGTAGTCCGGAAGATCCACGATAGCGGGGTAGATCTCGACCGTAGGCGTACCCAGCAGTCGGAAGATGCGGTCGAGTTGGTCAGCCTCCGACGTGCCAGCGAACAGCGGTCCGCCGTTGGCCATCTCCGCGAAGATGCAGCCCACACTCCAAATATCAACGGGCGTCGAGTATTTCCTAGCAATACATCGTATGCATCAAGAGTGAAATGAGTATACACGACTCAGAGCTCATCACACATTGCAAACTGCGTGCTCCAAGCAGGTATCGAAACCTACCGTGATCCCATGAGGACATCAGGCGCGCGGTACCAAAGCGTCACGACCTCATGCGTGTAGCTTCTCACAGGGATGCCGAAAGCACGGGCCAGGCCGAAGTCTCCAAGCTTGAGTTCTCCCTCGCGGTTGATCAGCAGGTTCTGCGGCTTCAGATCGCTATTTGCCCACACAACAACAACAACGACAGTCAGCCCACACTCTTCCATTCCTCTGCAAGCTCCATCCAGCATGAAGAGAGGGAGCAATGACAATGTAACCAGGGACAGGAGACGCACCGGTGCAGCACACGGTGCTGGTGGCAGTAGGCGATGCCGCGCAGGAGCTGGTACAGGAAGGACTTGAGGATGGGCTTCTCCAGCCCCTTCTCGCAGACGTCCAGGTACTTCTTGAGGTCCTGGTCCAGGTACTCGAACACGAGCGTGAGCTTCCGCTCCGTGTGCACGATGTTGTACAGGCGCACGATATTGCAGTGCTGCAGCTCCTTGAGCAGCGAGATCTCGCGGATGGCCGTGCTGGGGATGCCCTCGTCCTCAGCCTCCAGGCGGATCTTCTTGAGCGCGATCACCTCGCCCGTCACGCGGTCCTTGGCCTTGTACACCACGCCGTACGTGCCTTCGCCGATCTTCTCCAGCTTCTGGTACCGCTCCATGGGCTCGGGCGCGCGAGTGGGTGGGTGGGCCGCGAGGCGTTGGTCGTCCGAATCTGACAGGCTGCGCTCAGAGCAGCAGGCCGCAATAATCACCCGTTTTTCCTTCTGTGGGTGGGGGCTCCGAGAGAAAGAATCCAGCGGGTTAAATCATATACTGCTCCACAAAAACTTATATAACCCAGTCGGTTCAGGGATAAAAAATCGAAAAACCCATAATGGGACATCGCGGTTTGGGTGAAATGAAAGCCGGTCAATTTTTTCCTGAGATCGGACGTTTCTATCTAATCCTGAAGCGCTTCGGACGTGAAGTTGAACTCCACCGGCTTGGCCGAGGGCTCGCGCGCCGAAGTGATGGAGAAGATGAGGCGCGGGACCGTGGCCAGGGGCGAGATCGAGTCTTTCGGGTCGGCGTAGAGACCCTTGAGGTACGTCTTGTAAGCCGGCATGAAGCGGTCCACGAAGTCGCGCACCTCGTCGGGGGTCATCGCTGGCTTCTTGGCTTCCCGCAGGAGCTGCTCTGGCTGCTCGCGCCACCTGCTCGGCAGATGCGAGATCGGTTAGAGGTGCTACGGGCTTGCTTGTAACGATTGAGTACAGGAGCTGCTAGACAACGTACTGGTAGACCCAGTCCAAGTTGTCGATCTTAATCACAACCAGACCGTCGAGCTCTTGGTAGAACTTGTCGAACGCACGCAGTTCCTTGTTCACAGCCTTCATGTGCTCACTGTAGCAGGGTGTACAACGGATTAGATGCGCCAGCTCTATCGAACTGCGTCACGATAGTATCGCAGGCTGTACCTGAGCTCCGAACAGGCATCGTCGATCGCTTGGAAGCCCATGCACCAACCTTCAATCAGCAACACGTCCAGCGGACCTGGTGTATCGGCAGCGGTGGCGTTAGATCTCTACGCATACGATTGAAGCATTCCATGTTCTCTGCGTCCCGCACCTTGCTTGCAGTCCCACTCGGAAAGAGGCGCACGATCGCCGCGGCCATTGTGCTGCGACTTGTCGTAGCGTGGCAGAGCGATCTCGGCGGTGGAAGTCTTGCACTCCCGAACCAACTCCATCAGGAACGGCACATCCATCGTGCCCGGGTTTCCTCGGTACTGCAACACGGCACCAGCAAGTCGTGAAGCCAAGTCAGTGACGCTCTTCGCATTGAGAACAACAGACTACACGCACCTGAAGTAGCGGGTTGCCTGGATTGGCCTTGGCCAGCGCCACCTGCTGCTCGTACTTCCAGTAGACGTCGTCCAGCGACATGACGGCGCAATTCTTGCCCATGAGCGCCAGTGCCTCCTGCATGTACATGGAGGCCGTGGTCTTGCCGCCGCCTTGAGGGCAGCTCAGGCCGATGCAAACGCAGCGCTTGGCGTCGCCCTGCTTCTTCTGCGCGGCCTCCACGACCTCCGTCGTCCAGCGGAACATGGGCAAGTAGTAGTCGTCCACGCGGCTGCGCAGCGCGCGCTCGTCCACGGCCAGCGAGCGCTTGGCAGCGTCCCGGCGAATCAACGCCTCAATGTGCTGGCGCAGCTGCTGAGCGCGGGCCGCCATGCTGCTGGTCACGTCGGGGAGGTCGAAGCTTGTCTTGGTTGATTGTCGAGTGAGCAATTTGCCAACTCCGAGTCATAGAAATGAGAACCGGTCATTGTAAACAGGGGACTACACTTGCTTTAGACACTATTGAATTCTGTTTTCAGAGGATTCATTACCGATTCTTACCTCGGTTTAACGACCTGATCATTGTGACAGTCGACCAAGCAGCGCGAGGTAAGGCTGAGTCAGAGCTTTGTGCGAGCTGAGACGTGAACCGCGCGTCGTTGCCTTTGGTGCGAGAGTAAACTGCACGAATGATGCAGCAGACTTGATCTATTGCGCAGCGTGCAGGGCGTGCAGGTATTTTGCTAGACTGGAGCCGCGCCGCGACCTTTAACCAAAGCTTACCAAAGATATCTAGGCGCCAACTTGAGAGCAAGGAATGCGGCAGACGGAAGCCAAGCTGTATTCGCAAGCTGGCGGCACGAAGGTGAACGCTCAAGGCATGGGGGGATCGTCGGCTCAGCCCTCTCGTAGTGCGGCAAGTGCCGACAAAGCTACAACGGGGAGTTTACTTCAGACGATGGTGCGCGTGTTCGACCCACTGATCGTGTACGACGCCTACACGTTTCGCTGGCTGGGCTTCGACCCGCACGAGCACGACAACACGCGGGAACAGGCTTTCACAAAGGTCACCAACGTAGGGTTGATATCTGCGCTGGTGTTCACGGTTTGGGCCTCTTGGCTCCAGGTTGTAGCGACGACTCCGTTCGACAACTATGGCTCGTCGTGGTCGGAAGACGTGAAAGGCATCGCTAGCGCCTTCTTGTGCACTGGCATGTTCTTCTTACTTTTCTCTGTGATCAACAGTGTGCTCGTTCTTCTCGCGGTGAACGAAACTGAGGACGACTACCAAGCGACCCGGTTGCTGCAGAGACTCGAGCTGTGGTTCACTCTTCCTTCCATTTACTTCTACCTCGGCGTTGGCTGCGGCTCGTTCGGCTTCATGGTCTGGTTCCCTGCCGCATTTCCGCTCAAGTACGCACTCTTTAACATTGCAGCGGGCATCGCTATCATCGCGCTGAACGCGCCCTACTATCAGTTCCTGATCCTGTGCGTCTATGACACCCGCGTGGAAGCCAACCTCAAAATACCTTCGCATCCAGCGTGGCTGATGCGTTTACCCAAGCTAAGGCGGCGGAAGACGAGAAAGGATGAAGCGACGCCGCCCAAGCCAACCCAAGACAGCTGCGTGACCCCCACCGCTGTGGACAGCGATGTCATCTCGCCTGATGATGCGGTGGTGATGGTGCTCGAAAGTTCACTTGGCCGCATTGGGCAGAGCGCTCTACTTCCTGTTTTTATCGACAACGGCTGGGACGACTTCGACGCGCTTGCTGAGCTGCAGGAACATCATGTAGCACAGATAGCGACACTCAAGCCTGGTCATGTCGCCCGATTCCTTCCGTCGCCACCTGCCATCCGTTAGTCAAAGTTAATACTAGTATTAGCCTACGCGTCGAACTAGCTATGCGTCGGCACTTGCCAAATCGTCGGTTTTCAGCCCTACCAAACGAAGCTGAATTGGCGAATGCAGCAGCATTGTTGCCTTCTCGACGAGCTGAAGGTTGAGGACGGTAAATTGTTTTTGACCAAGTTGAAGAGTGGCAAAAAAATTGTGATTTGGTCTTTTGGTCTCTTTCTTTTCCCATCCCTTGGTCATTACCGAAAAGAAGCGTCCAAGCTTAGAGGAGATTCACGCCCGAGCCGCTCGCTGCTCATTCTCGTTCGTCCCAAGCCAGCCCGATGCACTCGCCAGCTCCAGCTCCTTCCTCTCCCACCGCCCTGCACGATGAGTGGGCGCTCGTGAATGACGACGCAGAGTACGTAGCGTAGCGTGAGATTCGGTCGACAGCCTGGGACTAAGAAGTGACCTGCTTGTTGTTCTGCTACGTCGGACTCGCAGAATCGTCGAGTCGGTGACGGCCACACACGAGGCGGTAAGACTGTGCCGCTCCTGAGGCCACTGCTGCGCTTTTCCGCTGACTCACGCGCTCTTTGTCTTCTGTTGATGCAGAAGTCGGAGGGCTCGGAGCACGAAGAGAACGCGGAGGAAGCAGCGACGCACGAGGTGCCCGAGGGCTACCTGCCCATTCGACTGCGTCAAGGCGAGGAGATCCGGCCGGCGTGGTTCAAGGCCACGCAGCAAGTCGACGACTTTGTCAGCAAGGTAGGCGCAACGACCGCACTCGTTTCGATTCAGAGATCGCTCGACTAACCCTCGGCCTCGTTGTTGCATACTTGATGCAGTTCTTCGCTGAGGAGCTCGGCAATGGCAAGAAGATCCGGTTGATCTATATGGGCATGCTGCTGCTCCCGTCGCGCTCCATGGGGGAGTACGGCATTGAGGAGAGCGGCGTGATCCACAGCGTCATTACCGATGCGCGTAAGTGCCGACGGAGTGGTTTTCTTTCAGGTGGCGCCATATGTAGATTGATGGCTTCGTGTGCGTTGTGTAATGGTTGCATGCAGCCCCAGCTCCCCATCCGCAAGCAGCTCTCCAAACGAACCTCAAGGCGTTGAACCCTCAGAACTCGCTGCTGGTTCTCACGGGCATCTTCCTCTACGGACTGTGGACGCTGTTCTACTACTTCCCACACTTCTTTTCATGGAAGTCCATTGTTTTGTTGTCACTCTTCAGTGTGATGCACGTCTCGGCAACGGTCTCACGCATCACATCCTGAATGCGTTTTCGCCATGGTTGTGCATGATGGCCCCTCTCAGAAGCAGCCCACCTCAAGGCTGCGTCATGGTTTTCGTTTCGCTTGGTTTTGATCTCTAAAATCATCTTCAATCGATGTCGTGGCAGCTCGTATTTATTTCTTAAGCGCCGCGAATTTTGTTTTTCTTCTTGATAATAAAACTTCATTTCATTTATCTCGGACAGGTCTGATATAGGAATGCCGGCAGTCTTACCTGTGCTAGTGATGTCTCCTGTAACCAGTCACGCATCAGGACACACAACAACTTTCTTGCACCACGCTTATTCACTTGCGCCTACTCAAGAAAAACGATGCGCCGGCAAGTGCAGCTACAGCAGCGGCGTACACGACCATACCGATCGCTGTATCACTATTTTGTCCCAACGCACGGCGCACTGCGAGTCGATAGTGAGGGATCTTAAGTCGGATGTATTTGTTTCCCCACGTGCGCGCTCGGTTAACGGCGTCCTTCAAGTCTGAATCCTCGGAGAGTAGCACCTATGATTCAAGCACATGAACTGTTAGATTAAACAAAACTCAAAACGCGTCGAGACGACGCAAAACACAACGTACATGGTCGCCTTCATCGTCAACATAAAGGATCCTGCGGATAGTATTGTCACCCAGTCGATTCTGAACATCCACAAGCAGCTGCTTGACTGACTCAGCAGAACTCGTGAAGCGATGGTTGTTTCCGTAGCAATCGGCAAGCTTGTACACAAACACATCAGGCGCATGCTCGCCCAGTGGGTTTTCATCCAGCAGTGCGGGGTCACCAGTAACACTAGTTCCAGTTGACGATTGAAAATCGCTCCACGTTCGGCGCCCCACTAGTGATGCAATGTCCACATCGTCCGCATCCGGATCGTCGACACCAACATTAGATCCGTCGTCGTCAACTTCTTCGTGCTCTGTGGCATCGTTGGCGTTTTTCAAACTATTGCGAAATTGATCCCACAGCGGTTGTACCCCATCGCTTTTCACACTCTGAAAAGTTCCCATTTGTTGAACGACGCCATGGGTAACTTGTAGCACGTCTACAATACCCACCAGGTTTTTCTCACTGTCAAACACGGGTACATGGAGGAACTTTCCGTTGTGCATTGAGTGAAGCGTCTCCAAAATCGTCGTTCCCAGCGTGGCTGTCTGAGGCTCGGGCGTCATCACGCCTGAAAGCATGCATTGGCTAGGTTCCAGCGAAAGTGCCACCACTCGCCGCATCAAATCTTTTGAAGTGAAAATGCCAACAGTGCGGTCTGCTTCATCGCACACCATCACGGCACTGGTCCTCTGTATCAGCATCATACGTGCTGCGTCCATAGCTGTAGACTTCGGACTGAGAACCGGCACCTCGGAGCCCTCCATGATGATCGCCGATAAAGTCGGCAGAAAAAGCTACAAACAAATAATCAGTACGATATCAGCGCGACGTCCATTGAGCAAACACATTTTCTTGGTCTATACCTTTTGGCGTAAGGACTCGAACAAGTTAGCTTCTGTGGACCCCGAAAGATTCTCTTGCAGCTGCAGCCAATCCAGCACACAAACCACAACACCTCGTCAGCCATCGCAAAAAATCTTTACGCTACTCTATAAGTCTAATCAATACCTTTTTTACGGTCTCTTCCAGGCGGTCGGAAGACTTTCGGTACGCGTGCTCCAGCTTCGCGATGGCTTCATACAGACACTTGGCAATATCCAGAATGCCCACCACTACATGCAAACGCCCACACACTGTCAAGTTCCCCCGCATATCATCACCCCTTTCCTTTTATCTCCCTTCCCCCTCACCTTTGTCGTTGTCCGTCACTGGCAAGTGGCGGAACTGTCCCGAAATCATCTTCTTCAGCGCGTCGATGGCGCTGGCATTGGCCGACACGCACGACGGGTCAGGCGTCATGACCTCATACGCCAGCGTCCGCGTGGGGTCTCTGCCCACCGCCACCACCTTCACAGCGACGTCTCGGTCCGTGAGAATGCCCGTGAGCAGCCCGCTCCTGTCCACGAGCAGCGCGGCGTCCGTCTTCCGCTCCACCATGGCACGCACGCACTGCGCCACCG
>JAHWLF010000873.1:0-10581 GCA_024679295.1 Phytophthora parvispora
TTTTAATCGGACCAAAGTCTATAAATTGTGATTTGTCGCCATTTTTTTTCTGCAGACCACTTCAAGTTGATCGTAATGGAGACGCCGGCGCTCCAAGAGGACGCCCCGCGCGTGGACGACGCGTTTGCCGAGTCCATGGGCTTCGTGACGACGTACCTGCGCGCTGTGGAGAGCGCGCGCGACGACCGGATCGTGGAGGACCCCTTCGCGGGCCCCTTGACCCAAAAGCTCAGCTCCAACATCACAAAATTCATGAAAGGACTCTCGAGCAAGCGCCAGCTGCATGCTCGACCCGAAGACTTCATCGCGTTCCGGACCCGATACCTGGACGAGGCCATTGGGCAACGCAACCCTCAGATCCTCCAAGTTGTGGTCCTCGGGGCGGGGCTGGACGCTCGAGCCTACCGCTTGGAGGCGCTGCGAGGGTGCCACGTGCTGGAAGTGGACCAAGCCCAAGACTTGTTCGACCACAAGACCCAAGTGATGAAGGACTTAGGCGCTCCATTGATCGCCCAGAAAGTGGACTATATTGTCTCTGATCTGGCCCAGTCGGGGCTGGAGAATAGTCTTGAGGGTTGCGGCTTTGACCCGACGGTGCCAACCTTTTGGGCGCTGGAGGGGCTGGTCCCGTACATCGAACGAGCTGGGATCCTTGAGCTCCTGAAAGTCGTCGACCACCTGTCGGCCCCTGGAAGTGAACTTTGGGCGGATATCCCCGGCCGGTTTGTCGCTGACACGGAAGAGTGGGGGAAACGCGCCATGAAATATGGCGAGGATGACCCGCTGAATGGAGTGCTGAGCGAGATGAAGTGGGATCTCGAGGTGCAGGTGTCGCTGGGTGTCACTGGCGATCATTTCGGGCGCCACTGGAAGCCGATGCTGTCCCCCAAAACGAATCAGGAAGTTCCGTTCTTCTTAGTTGTTGGCAAGAAATGAGCAGCCGGTGCACGGTAGTGTGGAGAGCAGGCAGTGATCAAAGCCATCATACCGCCACCGTAGGCATGTGTGGGTCTATTGGGCGCCATTAGGGAGGAAAAAGTGTTGGAGATTCAAACCATGCACAGGTGCATCGGTAACGTCGATGCAGCAGATTTTCGATTTCCTGGACGTTGTGTGAAACTGTCTTATCCCAAGCATTGATGACACGTTGAACGTAGGCAGACCCGACTTTTTGAGAATTTCTTCCCTGTTTGTATCTGAGTCTTGAGAAAGCACTTTCCGCCAATATAGTTATCACCGTTCAGCTTCCAGAGGACTTCGCCGACGCTGGACGACCGTAGCCGGGAGTGAAGTCACTGAGCCAATCGGTGATACTAAAGCCTTCCAAGCGTGCCAAGTCTTCTCCGTCGACATTATTAAATGGCATCAGAGGCTTAATGCTTCTTCCTCTTGTAGTTGAATTCATCGAAGTATCGTACTGCAATAAAACGGTGAATGAGGGCCATTATTCACTTGGGTTGTGGTATTATGGTTTTATCTTCGCCCTACCATCCCTATCGATTTGAACGGCAGTTCTCAAGGTGTATTTCCCTGTACAAGGATCCAGGAACAGTATGATACTGTTCGTGCGATACTGTCAGTATTCCCATGCAGAAGTTACACATATTTAATAGGTATCTAATTTACAATCGAGGAACTTCACTACAAAGGAAAAAAATCGCGGTATTTGATGTCATTCATTACATGCACCAAGCGACTGGTCTACCTGCCGTGATTGAGCATGATCCGAGATCCTTGTTTACTGGGTTATAATACTATCTTGGGCTGCTTGTACAGCTCCATGATGGCAACGCTGACCGAGTAGACAATAATACTGCACGTAATGATAAAACTGCTGGTTGTCATGGTACAAAAGCGTATTGACCTGCACCGAATCCCCAATGTATATAGTGCCGTGTGTGTTTGAGTAAGTTGGTGAAGCTCGAAGACCCTGGTCAACATCAATGCGAAATATGTACTGCTTTCCAAATTTTTGAAGGGCAGTCCCACGAATGGTGTTGATGGAACCAGGGAGAAGTCGTGTGGTGTGAAGTTGACACAAGTATAAGTACAACGACCTACAAACACTTTAAGAGGTTAAATCACAAAATTTGTAGACGGAGCGCTAACGTGTAAAATCTAGTGATTACGCAGTGGTCATGGACCATCACCGGTGGCAATCGTATGTGGCGCCTACCCCATTAACTGGGGGTATTAAGCAGATCGCACGTTTTCACCTGCCATTGTATTCTCAGTTTCCTACCTCCACAACCTGCGGGTGTAGCCATGGAAGCGCTAGATCCAAGAGCGAGCAGTGTGCGCCAGGAGTTCCTAGAGACATCGTCCCCCAGCCCATGCACGCCGACTACTGCAGAAGTGCCGGTCTCGCAATACCGCTTGAAGCCGCCGTTGAAATACACACACTCGCTTGAAATTCCCGACTTTGATAATGAAGATGAAGCGACCGCGAGGTTCGGAGAGGTCTCCATCGACGACTTTATGGCTACTATTTCCCCTGAGCTGATCGACAATGACGATGGAGATGAGGAGCTACACCATATCTCGCCTGTAGGGAGCTCCGGTGCCTATGTGCTGGGCGAACTGATCGCAGCATCGCCTCTACCAATTGCCCTGCCGGCTAGCTCAACGGTGTCATCGAACCTCCAGAATTGCGGTACATCTGCATCGCCACATCTGGGGCAGCGAAAAGGAAGGACGTCACGCAAGCAGCAGATTCAAGACCTTCGTGAGACTGTGGCGGGGCTTTCTCAGCAACTCGAAGATCTGAAGGTGCTGTCTTCGCCAAGTTCTACGGCAAAACTATCCCCTGCGTGCTGCACTGCTAGCCAACAAGTGGAAGTGCTTTTTTCCATGCACCAGAGTATTTGGGAACAAGTAGCTGCTAGGCAGTTGGCGCTCCGTCGAGTTGCTGAGGAAGAGAATGCTCGATTGCGTGGATTGGTTGATCTGCAAAAGCGAGACGTTTGCAATATCAAGCGCATGATGCGGAGGAGAAACGACGACGAGGTAAGCCATGCTTCGAATTCGTATTGGGCTGCGCGTTATGTCCTAACTCATTGCATTTCCTGTTCACGCAGCTCATGAACGATATACACTACGCAAAGCGTCCAAAGCTAAGCAACAACCAAAAAATATGCGACGAATTATTGGAGGGCATCGACCAGGTATACGCAGATCTGGATAAGTTGTATGAGGTGAAAAATATGGCAGATATTCCATGCCCGGGAAGGAAACACAAGATCTACCCCGATGCAGCCGACGGAACTCCATTCGTCGAAATCATGGACAAAAATCAAGTCCCTTTTGATTATCAGCATGCTCAAGATGCAGTATGGAAGTTTTTACGAGGCCCAAGACTCCGTGAAGAGCACCACCTATGCTCAAAGGTAAATGGTTGATTCGTGCGTGGCTCAAGCCGTAGTTTTCACACTCTCCTTGTCTTTTGTGTCACTAGGCATTTGATCACTCGAGCTGTACGTGCAAAAGTGCTGTCGGTTTTACGAGCTCTGATGAAGGATTGACGTCATACGTTCTGGAACAACGGGTAGCTCGGAAGTACGTGGAAGTGAAACGCACGGTGTTTATCAGCCGGACTTTAGCCGAGCCTACAACCAGCCTAGCCTGGCCTGCTGGGCTACAATTTAGCGAGACCATGAGTGTTGTCGTTACGGCTGGCGGTGCCTTGGCATCGGGCCAGGAGACTGCCATCATCGAAAGCCTGCTGTCCGTGTCAAGATACGTGAATGGCGACAAAGCTGCCGTGTTCAAGGAGTGGCCGGCTTACGTGGATATTGCAGCAAAAGGGTGGACCCGCAAAGTCTCGTTCAACAGCCAAGAGATCGAAAACTTGCTTCTAGACGAATCCATCGGGCGAGGACAAGGATGATGCCTCCAGGAGAGAGCTTAGGGATGCTTTCATGTTACGTGAGTTCGGCTTTATCACCCTAAAAAAACAATTGATTACTTCAAGAAAGCGCCACGCCATTGCAGTAATCGGTGGTACAACATGTGTTTTTGTCTAGAGTGGAAGGGCTCACATTGCTCAGTTCGGTGAGTTTTTTATTGTATTTTTCAATTCCCTCAGCGTCACCAGAAGTGCACCCCGAGGTCGAATACGTCGACCCTGGGTACAGCTCCAGTTTCAGCCGAAGCTAACGAGCAAAGTTCGTCCATTAGATGTCCCAATGCAGCCTGCAAACCTGTCGAGGCTGTGCTGGTTGCAATGCCTCGGCCATACTCAAGTGATTTCGTCGGGCTGGATAATTTTGATGATCTAGGAGTAGACTGCCCCACAGCAACGAGACATAGTCTCGACATCAGTGCAGCGGACCAACTGGACATTGTTGGATACTTTGACCCTCTTTGGGGGGGGGGGATCGACCGCAGCTCCGAGCCCAAAGTGTTCCCAAGGCGAAAATATGCTTTGCTCTAGTGTGCAGGGAGCACATTCCTCCAGCGGGATGATTTTGACACTTGTTTCGCGCTCGTCCAAAAAGCCGAAGAAGCGAAAGAATCGCAAGGAGCAGATCAATGAACTCCGTGGACTGATTGCAGAGCTGATGCAACAGATTCACCACCTCAAGTCCTCGCCGGCCGCCAGGTCTGTCGAAGATCGAATTAGACAGCAGCCCATGCTTTGGGAGCGTATTGCCACTCGACAAAAGAAATTGCGTGAGAAGGCAGAGGAAGAAAGCTCGATCCTGTTGCGAAGCAAGGCACTCCAGCTGCGCGAGATGAAGAATTTGAGGCGATTGCTCAAGAGGCGTATTGATGAGGAGGTACGATTGTGACTTGGGAGTTTTTACCCCACATTGTGATGTGACTTATTTACGTTTGATTGTGGTAATGTAGCTCATGGGTAACAGGCAATAATTGAAGCGCCCACAACACGTACACGGCCTGGTCGATCATTCACGCATTTTTTCAGATTTGCTCAAGCACAGTGAGATGCAGTACTACTCAGTAGATCGAGTTTTCAAAACGAAGGGCATGGAAAAGGTCCCATGCCCAGGTCGAACGTGTCAGATACCCCATGATTCAACTCAAGATCTCATCGTTGAATTTCTGGATAAAAATCTCGTCCCGTTCAGCATCCAGCAATCTACACGAGCAGTTTGGCAGTGCATGGGAGGTCGAAAAATCCCCAGCGCTGATCATATCTACGCAGAGGTATTAATAATAACCGCCTACCATCAAGGGATCAACAAGTTTGATGTGCTCTAACAAGGACGTCTTTTGCAATCCCTTAGGACTACCAGCAAAGCGAAGACACCATCAAAAGCTATATTCACTTTGTTTGTAGTGTAGGAGGCACGGTAGCGTACATGCAAGAGCACGGGGCGGCGAGGAAGTTTGTTGAAGACAATCGTGCAGTGAGCGTCAGTGAAATGACGTCCGTGCCGGCTGGAAAAGAAATTGGTTTCTTCGGAGGTTTGAAGTATCGGGAGGATATGAGCGTCGTTATGAGGCGCGGCGCACCTTTGGCGTCAGGACGGGAAACGTCCATTATCGAAACTCATTTATCGGTATTTCAATCCGACGAGCGGCGATGGCATTTCGAGCACCAGAGGTTATGACATAAGCTATCAAAGGGTGGGAATCCAAAGTGTCCCTCAGAAAGCAAAGAATCGATAATGTGCTGTTTGCCGAGCCGATGCATTAGGTCATCAAGAGACAGCAGTCTCTCCAAGTCGCGGCGGGTGAGCGCGCCAGGTCTGGCCTAAATCAAAATGCCCATAGTTACGATCTCGGTGACCCAGAGCACATTAATGTTCCGACCGGGGCGCTGATTCCAGTAAAAGTGGGGAATTACACCGTTGTCCCTCCGCCTGATGTGAGCGGGTCGAACGAGATACGATTCTTGAGTACGATTTCCCCGAAATTATTGTACGAACTCATGGGCTAAGTGCGGCCTCGACACAGCAAACGTTCTGCATCTTCCGGCGCACCGCTCGCTGGGCGAAAGAGTTGGCATGGTTCTGACCGATAGGTATGGCTACCAATTCAACGGCCCTACCACTTCCTCTGGGCCGGTGTTCGAGCACCAATTCATTCCTGCCATCTCCTACATTGATGAGCCGACTTGGTCTCGATGAACTGACGAAGAGAAAAAAGACATGGTGTTCAGGCCGTGGGTGCCAGCGGTGGTCATCCTGCTCTTGACCGAGACGGACACGCTAGAGGACTTGAAGACAAAGCTATTCAGGTTTGTTGACGCTGGTACCCATGAAGGCGTCATTGTCGACACGATGAGCGAGTGAGTGTGGATCTACAAGCAGGGTGAGGAGCCACGCTCGGATTCGTTGGCGCCCATCGCGTTTGAGTCGTGGCCGGGATTCACCCTCGACTGCGCTGCGCTGTGAGAAGCGCAAACGCTCAGAGTGACCATGGAGGACCGCGATATCAACCCGCTGTTCTGATTTGACAAAGTAAGGAGTATCAGCATAACTACCCTAATTGACTGTCTACACCTTTTGCCGGGCAAAGGTGTAGTGATGTTCACAAAGAAATGGTGGCAGCTGCTCACTTTATATTACCAATGTTCGTACAGATTTCGAGAAAGGTGGCAGATTTTCATTTTCTGAGGAAAACATTATGCTATGTTTTAGTCACGACTTCATTTCTAGTGACTTGGGCACCTTCGGTTGAGTATACTCCTCACATTACCGCACCGTTCTTGCTGACTAGCACCCCCGGTCGAAAGATCGGATACAACCGCACCGTTTCCCCCCCCCTACCGTTCACCTACCAAGAAACATGGTGTCGAACTGTCAGGTGGAGGCAAGAGTATTCCGCACGACGCAATCCATCGTAAATACCCAATATCGGCGACGATCCAAACTCTCAGTTTCGTTCAAATGGGATGCAGACCAATTGGCGCTCGTGGCGGAAGCAGCGGCGCTCTCGGCGAATAAGTATTTTCCGAGAAGTTCGCGCCTTGCATGATGAACAATAATTGGTCACCAATGACCAGTTCGGTAGTGTGCTACTTCTATCTCCCGTGGACACGTGGGTTAGACACCTCAGGTCGCAAATAGCTCCCCATATTCGATTTTTAATGGCGACAAAACTGTCGTGCCGAGAGAGTGACCTGCAGGCGTGGGTGTTGCAGCTAATGGGTGGAGCCACGCAGTCTCGTCACTCGTCGAGCAGGAAAAGGTTAGTGCCTAAAAAATTCTTGCATTGACGATGCCTTTGGTTGTAACATATCGTACGTAGCGATTTTTTGCGTCTCCATTACCGGTTGTAGGGAACTTCAAGAACAGCCGGTTCAGATTACTTTTGCAAAGCTGTCACGGTGCTCAAGTAATCAGTGCGCACCGTATATGTCGGGAATGCCACGCGTTGTTATGAGTGGATGCTCAGTTCAGTGGTGATCAATCTCACTCGCACTTTTATTCCAGGTCAGTACAGCGGAGCACATTACCACCGATGTCAGAGAAAGCAAGTGCAACTCCGGTTTCCGTTCAAGTTAACGAGCAAAACCTCTCCGCTGGTTGTCGTGATGCTACCCGTGATCTTGTCGACAACGTTACGATGACATCTCTTCGCTCGCCTCCAATCGACTTTGTCGAGTTGGATGATTTTTTTGATCAACTGGGAGCGAACTGGCCAGCACCAAGGAGACATAGTCTCGATTTCAGTAGCGACGACCTGTTGGCTCTTGCTGAAAGCTTTAGCCCTGTTTTGGAGAACTGTTCGACCCTAGTTGAGAGCCCAAGTTTTTTGCCGGTGAACGACACTTCCAGTCTGGAGCGAGCGCACCCCACAAGTAAAAGTGGCTCAGCACCAAAGAAGCGAAAGTACCGCAGCGAGGACATCACGAAGCTTCGTGCTTTGGTCCGAGAGTTGACACAACAGGTTCGTTGCCTCAAGGCGAAAGCTTCGACCACCAGTGTCGAAGACTACAATAAACAGCAGTCCCTGTGGGGGCGTATCGCCATTCGACAACACAAACTGCACATGAAGGCGAAGGAAGAAAACGCGGCTCTGTTGCGGATGATGGCAGCCCAGCACCATGACATCAAGAACTTCAAACGAATGTTCAAACGTCGTATGGACGAGGAGGTACAGCGGCCTCACTGGACTTTTGGCCCCCGATTTGCGGAAGTTTAACTCGTTGTGTTTGCTGTTGATGAAGCTCATGTGCAACAGGTTGCTGTTGCGGCGTCCCGAGCACGTTTGCGAACGGGTCGATCATTCGAGTATTTTTGCTGACCTGCTGAAGCATCTTGAGATGGAGTACGCCTCCGTTGATCAGCGTTTCCAACAGAAGGCCAGCGAAATGGATTCGTCCTTAGGGCGAATGTGTCAGACATCCCTTGGTGGCTCGACCACCGGTGCCCTAGCTGAATTTATGGACAAATATATTGTCCCGTTCGGCTTCGAGCAAACCGAGAGAGCTATTTGGCGGTGCTTGGGCCGTCGAAAGATTCCCAATGCCAAGCATCTCTATGCCGAGGTAAACTCAAGACCACCTTGCTACCTAACAGGAATTTCGATGTACTCACAATTTCTGTTTTGCTTGTCAAACCCTCAGGACTACAGCCAACACAACGATACTACCACAATCTACGTCCATTACGTTTGCAACGGGGGAGGCACGGTGACGTACATCCAAGAGCACGGGGTAGCGCGTAAAATTGTCGAGGATAGCCGCACTGTGTTTGCAAGTCGAACGACGGTGGTTCCTGCTGGAAAGAAGATTGGTGCTCTCGGAGGTCTGAAGTATCAGGAGGACATGAACATCATTGTACGACGTGGCCCACCCATGGCTTCAGGCCATGAATCCTCAATAGTCGAAACGTGTTTGTCTGTGCACCGGATCGATGGAGGTACTGAAGCGGCGATGGCATTTCGAGCGCCCAAGTTCTTGGACTTGGCTGTTAAAGGCTGGGGTGCCAAGGTATCGCGCAGAAAGCAAGAAATTGAGAACCTTCTGTTTCTCGATGCTTGATTCCTCGTGAAACAGCAAGTAGTGGCTTGAGGAGAGAAATGAAAGCTGGAGAAGTAAAATAGATGTTGTATTTGTCTTTCTACTGCCGATACGTCAGCTCGAGTTCTGCGGTGCCGGTGCGTGGCCACAAGCCGCACACGAAGCGTCTTCCGGTTTGTTGATAAGAGTGCAGCGAGGACACACCCACGACTGAAAACGGTGGAACTTTAGCTGCACCGGATTAGGCGACATCAGCAGCATTTCCAGCACATGCACGAGCTCCTCGTTCTCAAGCATGTGGCCATTGATGCCGACGAGGATGTCGCCCACACGGATCGCACCACTAGCTTCCGCTGGCAACTTGGCCCCCGCGCCGTTCACTTCGAAGCCAGACACTGTGAATGTTTTCTTAACTTCAGCAGGAGTTGATGACGGATCGCTTGAGTTCTCCTCCAGTTGCAGCCCGATGCCCCCATCTGAAGCATTGAGTCGCACATCGTAAATCTTCAGTGGAGCATAGGGTGGTTCAGCTACCGCTTTTTCACCAGACTTCGGCGAAACTTCAGTGGTGGTCAAGCTTTGCTCCTCCTCAATGCTCGGGGTTTCGTCTTCAAAAATCTTGTCAGGGTTCACGTCGAGTTGCTTTTCTGCGGGGCGATGCACAGAGTAGTCACGAAGTCGAACGGAGCGACGCATAGATTGAGACATCGCCATGCGTAACACCGCACGGCCATCGACTGGGGCACTCGCGGGAGGTTTGTCTTTTGATAAAATGCCATTGAGTCGCGACAGGGTGTCTTGTGCAGTTTGATGTGCAATATGCAGATGGACCTCCTCGTCGCGCCACCCATTTCTCTCTTGCGACCCGTTTCGAGCCGGCATGGACTGAGGCGGTCGGGGAGGCAACGAGATCGGACTTGTCGGTACCTGCTTGGGTGCAGTCGGAATCAACGGTGGCAACGGGTGCTCCTGCGTGATACGCACACTCCGTTCCATCTTCGCCAAAAGTTCGTCCTCGAGCCCGCCACCAAGTTCGACTTCGTGCGGTGCCCCAAAGCCCTTCCTCACTCCGTTCTCGGTGGGCTTCTTCTCCACTACCTCATCCTTTTCGCCCTCGTCCGGATCGTCCGCTGTTGCTTCCCACCACTTGTGAATTTCGGTTGCGATCTTCTCGAGGTTTTCGTGTTCGATCCCGTTGCGCTCGTAAAACAGCAGCGTCGGCTGATACCCTCCTCGCTCGATACGCAGCCGCACGTCCGCCCACGCCCCGACGAGCTTCACGCGCGTGTCATCAAAGAGGAACCACCGCTCGCGCTCCACCCCGTCGTCGCCCAGACTGCGACTAGCGAAGAAGCCCACGTAGTGGCGGCCGTAGTAGCAGACCATGCCCCTGAACGAGTACACGGAGGACACGTCGGCCGAGTTGTCCAGCCGGAAGATGCGCCCCAGATCCAGCGCCTGCTGCGACTCGTTCTCGGCCGAGCACTGCGACGAGAGCAGCTCCATCCAGTCCTTGATGTCCGTCTTGTCCACGTGGCTGCTGGACCAGATGATGCTGATGGAGAAGACCATGGGCAGCGTGAGGATCCAGCGACTGAGCGCGCGCTGGCCGCCCTGATCGCAGGCGTCGCAGGAGCCGGCCACGT
>JAHWLF010000874.1:0-10577 GCA_024679295.1 Phytophthora parvispora
TTCCTGCAGGGGGTCGTCCAGACCGCGAGCCGCTCCGTGTCGAGCCCGCATGTCGACTGCGTAGGGCAGCGAGATGCACTTGACGGCGACGACGACTGGTTTGTCGAGGGGGAGCGCGGGATTTCGCTGTCGTTGTCGATCGGTGGGGCGCAGCTCGCACTCGGTCACTTCACCGTAGAGCGCGTCGCCCAGTTTGCGTCGGAAGCGGAGTTGGGAGGTGGTCATGTCGATGAGATGTACGTTGGTCTGGAGGAAGCCGATTGCGTTGTGATCGGAGGCAGCGTGGGGGAGGAATAAGGTGCGCGTGCCCGTGTCGCTGTTCTCTGCTGCGTAGTCACCAGCAACACGACAAGGAGAAGAAGCTGCCCGTTACCGCAGTGCTGGACATCCAATACAGCCCGGTACAGGCCTCGAGACCAGCCGCGCGTGGACGGAAGCGCGCGATTTTTTCCGCCTTGGAAACGTCCAGCGGTTTTGAGTGAGGGGTGCCGCGACTCAGGCTGGCAAGGCTAAAACGCATCTGCAGAAGAAGCAGCCATCGCAAGGACGATGGCGGCGAGGATGTTAAACGCCATGCGAGCGCGGAGAGGAGACCAGAGGAGGGGGTCAAGCGAAAGCCATTTACTACAGCCGCTGTCGGATCTGCGAGCTGAGAGTTGAGGGCTTCGGTCGCTCTCCCTTTGCGTGAGTGTGTGGCTGCGGTGACTCGAGCCGAGCGGACGTGGACTCAAAGACGCCGCGGCGTCCACCGGATCGCGTTCGGTTTCGCCTTTCGGCCTTCCCCTTCCCGAAGCCTTCCGATAGAGCCAATGTGACTCGCCAACTAACAGTAATTGTCCTTGTCCCCCTTACTCTCGCTGCGACAGGATATTCACACCTTACTAGCTCCTGCAGTCGGACTCTGGTCGCGGGAGCTGCACTAGGCCATCGACACCAGGGGTTGGCCGTACGACAGCTCCAGACTGTGCGAGAAGCTTGTTGCAAAGGGGCTCACTCATCTCTCGTGGAGGGTGGAGCCGACTCGACGGCGGAGCGTAGTGGACCAAAGACCTACCCGAGAAAGCGAGTGCTGCAAAGGCTAAAGACCGCGAGCGCTGTTCTACCGCTACGCTGTACCATCTGCAGGTTACGACGGTTCCGCTTGGTCGCGTGTGTTGGATGCTAGGAATCACCGGAAGATTTTTGGTCGGTCGGTTTTGAGCCCACAGTGTCGACCTGGCGCCAGAGCTCATTCCACAAACACCGCCAGCGAGTGCAGATCTCCTGTGAACTATGCAGATTGGCAGCCGCGATCCGTTAACGACCGACAAGCAGGCATTTCTCGCCGCTTCGACTCCCCATAGTCCGAACAAGTGGGGGTTACCTTTCATCTTGAACGCTGCCACGACTGAGACCGAGACAGACGCTGCAGTCGCTCAAGATGAGAAGAGGCGCCGCCGCATGTGCCGCGTGGAAGGCTGCACAAACTACATAGTCCAGATGGGTCGATGCTGCCGTCATGGGGTACGTCCTCCGGCATGGGAAGCTTACAGTTTGATTCACTGTGGTAGATCAACTAACCTTAGAGTGCCTCGGTGCTGCATTACCAGGGTGCGAAGCAATGCCTCGTGGACGGGTGCTCAACTGGTGCCAAACACCATGGTTTGTGCTGGAAGCACGGTGAGTGTCTGCTATTCAAGTACTTGGCGGGCGGGTACAGTCATCTCATCGGGCTCTGTGTAGGTGGCTGCGTCGAGTGTACAATCGAGGGGTGCTCCAAGAAGGCGAAAGCGCGGGGTCTCTGCTGGTCGCATGGCGGCGGCACCAAGTGCCAGCATCCCGGCTGCTCGAAGGTGACCATCTCGAAGGGCTTCTGTTGGGCTCATGGAGGGGGCAAGCGCTGCAAGGTTGAGCACTGCATTAAACCGGCATTTGAGCGCACACAAAACTACTGCGAGTGGCACTACAGCCAGCTATCTATTGACGAGTGCGTCTTCAAGATGCCGCCCAGTCAAGCGCCTTAGCACCCGACTAGTGTAGCGAATTCTTCCGTTAATCCCTTGGACACGACAGCCTGTATTAGTATAATAATTTCGCGTCGTATCCGAGACAACCAACACGCCCTGCAGCACGTTCTTGGCTAGTCCTGCTCCAAGCGAAGCTCCATCAGAGCATCTGTGTCAATCCAGTACTAGCAACAGGCGCGCACCACGGCAATCAGAATCGAGTCACCAACTTGGCCCCCAGAGTGCAGTCACCATGGAAATCGTCTGCCACCTTGGTGGCTCTAGTTGGGGGGCAGCACCTCCGTTCAGCAGGAACCTGGGGGAACCTCGCTGGAGGGGAAGGCCGCACCAAGCAAGCGGCTCCACCAGCCACTGAAACCGCGCTGGTCCTGAAACGACACTGCTGTGTCTTTGCGTCCCCGTCCATTCGACTGAGTCATCCCTTCAAGGCGATGCAGCTCTTCAAGATACCGCCGCGGCTGCTCCGCGTGGGTGATTCCGCTGGTCCCAATCCGTTTAGCCAGCGACGAGATCCCGGGCACCTCCAGCCCGTAAGCAGTCTCTATGAGCAAACTCGTTTCGTCCTAGCACGACCTGAGTCGGGCACTGCCCGCTCTGCTAGAAACAGGCATCACGCGAAACGCTTGAACGTTCTATCGCCGGTTCGAGCGAGAATCGGCCTTCTGCGTCCACACGAGGGACCTTCGTCAGCGTGACCTGTATTGGGCAGCAGCTTAGTAGTCGCTGCCCTGCTGAGGTAACGGGCAGCTTCTTCTCCTTGTCGTGTTGCTGGTGACTACGCAGCAGAGAACAGCGACACGGGCACGCGCACCTTATTCCTCCCCCACGCTGCCTCCGATCACAACGCAATCGGCTTCCTCCAGACCAACGTACATCTCATCGACATGACCACCTCCCAACTCCGCTTCCGACGCAAACTGGGCGACGCGCTCTACGGTGAAGTGACCGAGTGCGAGCTGCGCCCCACCGATCGACAACGACAGCGAAATCCCGCGCTCCCCCTCGACAAACCAGTCGTCGTCGCCGTCAAGTGCATCTCGCTGCCCTACGCAGTCGACATGCGGGCTCGACACGGAGCGGCTCGCGGTCTGGACGACCCCCTGCAGGAATGCCGCGTCGCCAGCCTGCTCGCCACCGCCAGAGACACCCACCCCAACGTCGTGCGCGCCTACTTCCACTTCCACCAGCACGACTGCCTCTACCTCGTGTCCGAGCACTGCGCCCACGGAGACCTCTACACGCACCTCACCACCGCCACGCCCAACGGATCGATGGACGAGCGCGCCTCCGTCCACTTCATGAAGCAGATCCTCTCTGGGGTCGCCTTCCTGCACCGCCAAGTGCACATCGCCCACCGAGACCTGTCGCTCGAGAACGTGCTCATGCACGACGGAGCGTGCAAGATCTCGGACTTCGGACTGTCTGTTGCAGTTGGCACTCGCTGCGTCGGCCCCGTCGGCAAGCAGTACTACATGGCGCCGGAGGTGGTGGCGGGAGGCGAGTACGACCCCGTGAAGGCCGATATCTGGTCGCTTGGCGTCATGTGGTTCGTCCTGCTTACGGGCTCTCCGCTCGTCTCGGTCGCGTCTCGACAGAACAAGGCGTTTGTTGCCCTGGAGGAGTGCGGGGTCGAGGCAGTGTTTGAATCCTGGAAGCTGTCGGATAGGTTGTCGACGTCGATTGTGGGGCTAGTGTCGAAGATGCTGGTGATCGACCCGGTCCGGCGGATATCGCTCGATGAAATCTTGGAGCACGAGCTCCTGAGGTCTGACAGCTAGAAGCTGTGTAGAATCGATCTCGAAACAACATGGTCTAAGTTAGGTGTCGCGCAATGGAACGTGGCGCATGAATAGATACAATTTGACAAACTTCTGACGTGATTCAGCACAATGAACACTTTTGGATTATTGTGCTAGGAATTGGTAAGTAATCGCTCACTGTCACGGTTCCATGGTAACAAGTGCTGCGTTGACCGCACCTGGATGCTAACTGTGGTCGTTGGCGTCTGCCTGGCATCCCATTTGTTGTCGAAATCGACGTGTTCTTCAAACTGGCAGTATATGTTCCGGAACTGGCATGCGAAGAAGGAGAAAGATGTTCACTCATGTAACACCTTGACTGTCGGACTGGAGCCAGCAGGTAAGATGATTATCTAAACGGAAGGCCAGCAAGAGGAAACGTCGAGAATGGAGCAAGATGAGCGTTGGGTGTATGAAACCTAAGGGTATCTGGCGTAGTCGTAGGCACAACCACTCATCTGATTCCGGCTTTTAGCGCGACTTCGCAGAAAGTATTTGATCTGTTACTTAAAGTTGATGGACTTCCCTGTTACTAATTTGTGAGCATTGGCTCCTGGGCGTGCCTCTAAACTAAAGTACAGAGCCAATAGTTCACTTTGACATGAGAATTTTGTGTATCAATGCCATTTGAACCTAGCAATTCTCCACCAAACAAAACACTTTGCCTCAGGATCCCTTGGTCTACATTTTGTGCGAAATGCCCCATTTCGGGCGAAAAATACGTGCTTCCACAGTTCTAAACATTTAAGACTGTACAGGGCCCCCGTTGTGGCTTGTGTCTGTGGCCACGCTTCGGCCCGACAATGCGAGATTTAGCCCGAAATTGCACACTGGTTGGCTTTGGTCGGATCGACCCGGCATTTATTTATTTTAAGTGCATTTATTTCCCCATGACACGAATATGCACAACACGGATTCTAAATCGGAACTGGTTCGTGTCGGGTTAACCACTTCCACTCTAGCCTGACCCCATCAAGTGAGTGAAATACGCATTTCGTCAGCATAGCCGAAGCCCAGTGAGATGAAATCCGCATCTTCTACTCCCAACCTGATCAAAAAGCGCCAAAACGCACCACAGCCGCCGAGATCTCGCTCTGGGTCGATACTTACGCTGACAAAATCGAGCAGCTATGCATATAGGCTGCAACAACGAGCGGCTACCCACAACGAAGTAATGCAGAGGTTCCAGCTTCGGAAAGTATCGGCTGATAAAGTTGTGTCTCCAGCCTTTGGGCGCGGTAAGCAGCTCATCATCGACAAGACAACTGGTCGCAAGCACAGCAAGGGCCTGCGAGTTTCGTTGAATCGCATGGTGAGGTCGATATTTGGGTCAAAGGCAAGGAAACACCTTTTTTCGTGGTGTACGTCGCCAATCACACCAAAAAGCTGGACATCTACTGCCCACGGAGGAATCATGCTTGCCGTATACCACTTTCAGCTGGTGTACCTTCCCTTCCTATGGGGCTATGGCCTAGATACTTCCCAGCGCTCAGCAACGACATTTATTGTGCTCGAGACGATATTTCTCGTAGATCTACTGCTCAATTTCAACACCGCCTACTTTGATCAGGGTGGTCTCGTTAAATCTCGGGCGAAGATCGCCTTCAATTACCTCCGAACTTGGTTTGCCTTCGACTTGCTTTCTGCGCTTCCGCTACAGGCAGGCTACTGTCTGCGATCGAGCTCGTGCAACCTCGCCAATACCGCTTTGAAAGACATTCAGATCTCACTCATGATACTTAGACTACTCCGAGTCATGTTCCTCGAGAAGGGTGTTTTGCTCAGCCGCGTCATGCGAGTGGCCAACCACGTTGCGGAGTGGCTGCGGTATTCTCGCTACTCGCACTTGTTAGGCATCGCACAGCTAATGTGGCTCGTATTGCTGATCGCGCATTATATGGCATGCCTCTGGCACGTTGTTTCAAAGGACCATACGTCGCAGGAGCAACGCGTTGGCGAGCAGTACGTGGCTGACTATTACTACGCTGTAAGTCTCATTCAGGGTCAGGGCAACACTGTTGGTACCTGGGGCGAGAACCTCTACTCAAGTGTGGCCATAATTGTCGGCTCTGTTATCCTTGCCATCGTATTCGGCAACGTTGCCATGCTGGTGTCCAACTTTAACGCGAACGAAACCAACTACCACCGCAAAATGGAAGCCGTCTACGCCACTATGGATAAAATGGATCTGCCCCTTGACCTGCGCAAACGTGTGAACGAATACTACACTCACGTGTGGCAAGAGTACGAGGTGCTCGATGGCAACATCAACGAATTTGAAAAAGAGCTCACCCACACACTTCGCATCGAGATCGGGCTGTACAAATTCATGAATCTCGTGGTGAAGGTTCCGTTCTGGGAGGATTGCACACCAGATTTTCTGACTCAAGTCGTGCTGGGCTTGAGCATGCGCGTGTATATGCCTGACGACTACGTGGTTCGCCGCCATGAGATCGGTAGCGAGATGATGATGATCAATTTGGGGTACTGTAAATTGTCTAAACCTGTGAAACACCTAACAAATGTGAACGAAGGCACACCAAGCGCTGGATTGAAATCCCCAAACACTGGTACAACAAAACCTGTACTTACACAAAATGATGTTGGTGCAGATGACCAATCCGACAAAACCAGTGATGATGACTGGGGAACCACGAGTTCTGATGATGAGACTAACGATGAGTTTGAAACGCAGTTGTTCAGTCCTCAGATGCCTATGCGTCGTATGTCTGGGTCGGTGTTTGAGCTTCCTGGCGGGGATGCGGATCCCGTTGCAACCGAAGGCAAACCCGATCAAGTTCATCCACGACGTCACAGTAACCCGAGTAGTATTCCGAGCAGTGCGGAGCTGGAAAGGCCAAAACGGTTATGCATGTACCTGAATCCTGGTCAGGTTTTTGGTGAGATGAGTCTTCTCATGAACTACGAGCGACAGGCTAGCATTCGGGCTGTCACCTTCGTGGAAATGTGCGTCTTGGATCGCAACACGTTCCAGAAAATTATCTCGCGCTATCCACAGGATCGTCGGCGGGTGTTAACGAAAATGCTGGAGAGCTGCATCGAAAAGAAAGAAATTCCTTTTCCGTGGGAAAATATCATCGAGGCTGTATCAGTCAAGCGCAGGACTAACTTTAACAAAGACATATCCCGTGCAAGTGTAATCGCTACCATGACCGCGTCAGAGGCAGCTCGAATTCTCGTGGAAGCCATTGACATCAACGTGCCGGATGATTCGATCAAGTATGGCTTTCAGAGCTTTGACCAGACGTTCGTCGAGGACCCTTCACTGCGTCGTGCAAACTCGGTAGGGGCAAAAATCAGAGATACATTGCAGCGCTCAAGCAGCGGAATGAAGGAAACCGTGTATCGCTCAAACGGAATGCTGGTTGATAGCACGTTGCAGCGCTCGAATAGCGGTATTCCCTCAACACGCGCGTGCTCTCGTCGAAACGTCAAAGCCGGCAGCGGTAGAAGCTCTACCACGACCGATCTTAGTACAACTGAATCTGATCTGCCAGAAGAGCAATCTCGTGGTCTCGGATGCACTGAAAAATCCCTTGAAGGAATGATGCAGTTGATGTACACCATGGTTGAGAAGATTGGGTGCCTGCAAAAAGATTTAACTGAGTTGAAGAAACGAGATTATCGCTGCAATAAGTGCTGCTACAGTGGCGAGAGCAGCGCAGGCGGTAGCCGAAAGAAGTCTCCATTGGTCAGTGTCACCGTTGTTGCCCCACCAACATCAGACACAGGGGCTGCATGGGTGGCTCCTTCGGTCAGCTCAGATCTGCACTCAGTCGAGCATTTAACACGCACTGCTGATGCATCTGATGTATCTCCACCAGACAGAAACGTATCCCAAGAGCATCGAGCAACTTCTTCACTGGTTAGCACCAGACGTAGTAGTTCATCTGACGCGTCCTACGCTACGGGCTCATCTCGAAGCGCGCACGACGATGCAGCGGGTTTGATCGAAACTTCCCGCGTAGAGGAGTCCAGGCGTTCTTTCAAACGCAGCAACACGGAGAGAAAACTTTCGCCACCGTCTGAGATTCCTACTGCAGTTGAACCAAATGTTGATCGCTACATGGAGCGTCACTTAGGGCGAGTTTCAGGTCGCACAAGAGTGCGGCACCAACCAACACTAGCTGATTTTCTGTGGAAACGAAGCAATACAAGTGTGGATCTGAATCATTCTACCCATCGATCGGAAGCCAGGCGCTCTTTAAAGGTTCGAAGGAGTCTCCCTGCCGGAGCTTCGGTAGTTGCCGTTGCATACGACCTGAACGAGATCCCACCGGTGATAGACGAGCACGAAGCAACCGTGGAAAATGGTGACAACGATGCTCAGAAACGCTCCGTGGCATGGTTAACTTCCTTAGGCGAGAATGGAGGACCTAAAGGCCATCCTGATTTTGATCCAAGCAATTAAGCCACGGCTTTGCTATGAGGAATCAGCATATAATGTTGCTTAAATTTGGACAACGGCAAATAACCTAATGAATCGCCTAGCTCGCAGCGAAAATTGTTCATCGGTGTATTGTCTCTTCAAGCTTGGTCACAACTCAGTGGAGAGATGAGCTTGACGACGCAAAATTTCTGCTACCACTAAGCTGCAGTGAAGGAACCTTGAAGAATGTAACTCTCTTCACTGTCGCTTGTTGGCTCAGCCTTCGATTAGTGCATCCGACAGCTACAACTGAGCATGAATGAGTGCGATGGGTGTGAGGCGCCAGTATTCAGCCGTGGGTACGAACAACTTCAGCGTGCTCATCATTGAAATCGTTCTTGAGTGAACATTGTTTGCTTCTTGGACAGAACGCGTGGTGAGCAAACTTCGAATCGATGTGGAGAAGTAAGATCGCATGAGCTTGATAACATTTTTTTCGCTGCTAACAACTGGGACACGGATTTCAAATCTTGTGTTGCACCACCTGCGCACTATATGGAATCGAACTATTCGGCGATTCTACCATAGCGTTCTCGTGGCTCAGCTAGGGAAATCAATTGCGAAAATGCTTTCTTGTCTTGCTGTCGGACGAAAGTGAGCGCCAGATTTCAATTGGATACGAACTCCCACCGTTCAAATTTGTTGCCACCATCGTGGGGTTAAATCTTCAGCCACGAGTGAATTCGAGGATTCGAGACAGCAGAAAACGATGCCTGCCATGGTCTGCAAGCGGGTGAAGACGGGGAACGCTAACGGCCAGAACGTTTGGATATCGGCACGCCCAGTCTGCAGCTGCTAGGATCGCGAGAAGCAGTGTCTTTGTTGGTAGTAGAGGATCGAAAGCATCGCTTGAGAAGGCAATCCTACATTGGATGGGGTAATCTCTCACCACTGTGCTGCAAGTTTCTGCAGATTCGTTTCTCTTTCCCTGCGCGAGGTCGAACGCAACGAAGTACAAACCCATCTCGGCTTGACCTCGTCCACCCGAGGCAGATCGAGAAGCGCCAACGACCGCTCATTTCCGCCCTGCAGAAAGATCCTCAGGACGACATTCAACGGCCCGCCTTGGCAACAGCAACGCTGTGGTCAGCTTTCGCCGTTATAATCGTATCATTCCTGCTTGTCTTTGCCGTGATACAGTTACGCCAGCGCGAAGCAGCCGCTGCTGTCTTCGCTCGCTTTAGCCGCCCCCTGTGCTGCTTCACAACCGAATCTGCTGCTTGGCGCCAGCACCGGCCTCATCCATTCCCAAGAACCCATGTCCAGTTCGCAGCTTCAGTTCCGGCGCAAAATAAGCGACGCGCTCTACGGCGAAGTCCTCGAGTGTGAGATCCGACCCACCGCTGCTCAGCAGCAACTCATGCCCCCACTCCCCCTCGGGAAACGACGCATCGTCGCCGTTAAGATCGTGTCGCTGTCCTGTGCTGCGAACATCCGCAGTGCGTCCGACCCAGAGCGTACTCTGGACGACCCAGTGCAGGAATGCCGAGTCGCCGACCTCCTATCTACCACCGGAGGACACCCCAACGTCATGCGGTCCTACTTCCACTTCCAAGAGAACGACTGCATCTACCTCGTCGACGAGTTCTGCGCCGACGGAGATCTCTACACCCACCTCTCCAACGCCATTCAGCACGGCACCATGGCCGAGGGCTGGTCCATCAACGTAATGAAGCAAGTCCTGGCTGGTGTTGATTTTCTGCACCGCCAACTCGGCATTGCGCACCGCGATCTGTCGCTCGAGAACGTCTTGATGCACAACGGAGAGTGCAAGATCTCCGACTTTGGGTTGTCAGTTCCTGCAAACCGTTTGTGTTTGGGTCGGGCAGGTAAGGAGTACTACATGGCGCCGGAGGTGGTCGCGGGGGAAGCGTACGATCCCGTGAAGGCCGATATCTGGTCGCTGGGCATCATGTGGTTCGTCATGCTCACGGGGTCTCCGCTGGTATCAGTTGCTTCTCGGCAAAACAAGGCGTTCCTCGCGCTAGAGCAGTTGGAAGTCACTGGGGTTTTCGAGTCGTGGGAATACGACACCAAGCTGTCGGCATCGGTTATTGACCTGGTCTCGCAAATGTTGAAAGTTGATCCAGCCGAGCGGATATCGCTGCGTCAGATTTTGAGGCATTCGCACCTGAATAGTGTAGCAGCATAGTAGTCTAACACATTTACGTATCCGTTTGAATCATCGTCTGGGGTCTCGTTAAAAAAAAAGAACTTAGAAATGGGAATAACTCTTGTCAACCAATCACAGATCTGGGACTGTGTACCCACTTCTGGAATACACTCCGCGTCATAAATTATCGACAGGGTACATTCTTGGCC
>JAHWLF010000875.1:0-10576 GCA_024679295.1 Phytophthora parvispora
ATTGCATTGGCCCATCCCTAAGCTCTGCAAAGACCACGAGGGCCGACACTTTTTACCCTTTGCCTTTGCTCACTGGACATTTACCGTTTTATCGACGAAGCAGTGGTGAATCAGCTAACAGATATCGCGCTGCCTTTGTGGGACCCCATGGCGCTTATCAAAGCTGATTTACGTCGACAGAATTCGATGAAGGAGCCCAACGAGGGAATTCATCTACGCTTTACAGAACTGGTGACAGACGAAGAACAGGAATTCGTGGCTCGTTGCGCCTTACTGACCTGCTCGCAGTTATGAAGGAAAAGCAAGAAGGGTAGTAGCACGGACCGCCAGACATAATTAAACGCTACCTGGGGTGGAGCTGGTAAATCGACAAATAAAAACACCACTAACTACATGACCGTCTAGGCTAGTCTTCCGACGTAAGAGCGCAGAGTCATTACCACCGAGAAACTGTCGATGCGTCGAGATGGCTCGAAACAACACATTCGTACCACGAGGCTCCATTCATCATCAACAAATTGATGTGGGCGTTGAGGAAGCCTTCCTTGCAATATTGCTTGTCGAACGCCAACGTCAGAGCTGTTATTAGTCCAAGGAAGCTCCCCACTCACCAGTTCAATAATGCACATTCCAAACGAGAAAATATCCGACTCGAAGGACGGTCCATTGTCAACGTCTCCCAGTCTTTCAGGTGCCTTCCAGCGAACCGCGCCAACTGGCTCATCAGTCTGAAAATCCCGAGTTTCAGCAAACGCACTGAGACCGAAATCGGTCAGTTTAGCCTTCTGGTCGGCACCAACTAGAATGTTGTTTCCCTTGAGGTCTCCATGTATTATACCACGTTGGTGGAGATGGTGAAGCCCTTTTGCCGCGTTATACAGAGCAGCCCACACTGGATTGCGAGGACGCCCAAACATCGTAAAACCCGGAACCCAATCCTGCCACTTCTCCTTGCGAGCAAACTCAGGGAGAGTACCGTTCTCCGCGTATTCGCACAGGAAGAATGGGGTTCCAACATGACATGCGCCGAAGAGCTTGATCACATTCGGGTGGTTTAGCGAAAACCACACTTCCACTTCGCGGACAAATCCGCCCTTATCAGCCTGGAATAATTGCTTAACTGCTACATCTGCCTCAAACCACTTGCCACGATGCACCGAGCCAAAGGAGCCTGAACTGATATATCCTTGCACTTCAATTTCATGCCACGGAACAAACCAGCGCGGAATATTTGGAAATCCAACCACTTCACCGCTAAGAACCCCCAACGCGCGTGTCATAGCATCACGAGTGGAGGTGTTGTATTTGGCGCTGCGTCGGTTAAGTTCAAAGGCGAGCAGCGTGGCTACTTCAGCTTGTTCGTCTTCATCGTGGAGCCCACTAAAGTATTCAGGATTCTTGAGCACAGTATCGAAATTGCTAACATCCACTTGGTGGTCCCAGTCCCAACGATGCTTCCAGCTGTGGACTCCGCTAGCGGCATCCGGTAGATCAAAGCGCACCAGCAAATGGTCAATGCTGTGGTGAAACGCTAAGCTACGGTGTCCAATTCCACGCGATGCGATTGTTCTTGAAGCGCAACTATTAGAGTTTACACGATCAGCTAGTGACCACTTAAACGATGAAGCAAGATCAATGACTGCCCCAAGTAGATCTTGCCGGCACTGAGAGAGAGACTGGAGATAACCGTATATACTCATCAAGCGTTCATATACGTGTCGATCCATCGGGCTAGCAGGACTTTCGATATCATCTAGCTGATCTTCGATATCTTCCATAACGACTCTGATCGAAGTCTGAAAGTCAGGATGCTCGTACTCATCAACCATCTTCACGTAAGTTAGTTCTGAGCTGCTAACAGCACTTGATTCTCCAAATACTCCCAGCTCTACCAGCTCGGCAAGACGCTCTGCAACGTCTTCAGGTTTGCAGGCAGAATCGTTGCTAAAACTGTCACAATCATGACCTTCAAAATAATCATCAAACGCACCAAAATTGATCACGACTCCAGGTTGACAGATAGAATTCCTGCTAACCGTTTCGCTTTCATAACCAAGAATATAACCATTAAAGTTCATTTTGCCGACCTCATCATGATCCGTATCATCACCGCAGACCGCTGAAGTCTTGTGTTCCAGGACATCACGACCATCAATGTCGGCTCCAGTTGACGGATCTACGTGATCATCTGACAAAGTATCTTCGCCATTGACAACGTTTTGAAGCTGTTCGACCACATATTTCATCTCAACTCGTTCTGGGGTGTTCTTAGCGCACATCTTGGTCAGAAGACGCCAGACGATGTCGTCACAAACGTAACATGGGCGTTCTGGGAGGGTTTTCGTCATTTTCGGGGTATCTATGCGTTGCCGCCATGACCAAGTCGAATAATCTGTTGTGGCAATATCACGAAGAAGAGAAAGGATACAAAAGCCAAAATCACGGACATCTGAAGCCGTACTGGGAACGCTCTTGGTTTCTTGCTGCCAGCTGAAAGAACGTTTTGCTCTGGGGTAAACCCTTGCAAGCAAAACGAGATCTCCACCCAAAAGGTTCGCCGAATTCGTTGCCGTATTCACGAGCAGCTTTTCCGGAGTAAGACTACCGCAAACAACTCCTCTTTCATGGAGGTATTGTAGGCCCATTGCAAAACCCAATAGGAGTTCCCATATCGACCGATGGACAGTGTTCGTCTGCATAAGGTTTTCCGGCATTCCAGGGTCGGGAAGTCTGCGTAGAATGTTTCGTGTAATTTCATCTGCCTCCTCGAAGACGAACAACTTGGGGCTTCCAACATGGCACGCGCCGAGGAGTCGAGCAACGTGCGGATGGTTCAGCTCAGACCAGATCGCGGTCTGATAAACGCACAATTCCTCATTTCCTCCACGTGCTTGAGACACCTCGACGTTTACATTTTGCCACAAGTAATCACCATTTCGCTCTGTAATTTCGTGTCGTGGGATGAACCATTGCGGCACAGAGACCACACAAATGCCAGTGTGGCTACAAATTTCTTCGTACACACCAGCGATAACGTCGCGTTCGTCCGGTGTGTAGATATTCTCCGAATGTTTTCCAGAATCGTAAGCAAGTAGCGTGAGCAGTTCCAATGGACTGCAACGATAACGCTTCAGTAGCTCCATTGATGTGCTAGGCTCCTCCAGATACGAAGCAAACGCGTCCATTCTCCCGTCTCGCTCTTCCTTGAAATGTAGACGCCAATCTTTCAGAAACGGCGACTCTGGAATGTTGTACGTGGCAGTCGCCTCGTCGATCATAAGGTGAAGATCAGTCATTCGCTTCATCACAAAACCCGTTCGGGCCAAACGCAGCAGCGGGTTGCGCTCGCTTTCGTAGGATTCGCACAGATCAGTGATCTGCCAGTCGACCATCGTGCAGACTTGGGAGATGTCAGGCTTCCTGCCGTAGCTCGAGTTGTCCCACATATTCCGACATCGACGCCAAAGGTGAAAACCAATATCGTCTTCCTCCATCGTGGCGCGTGGCGCGTGCTGGGAAGGAAGATCGGGGAGTGAGCTCGGGCTCAAAGATCCAGGCACGCGAGGGAGGGGTCCAAATTGGGTGGACATAAGGTGTCCAATTGCAACGCAATGCCAACCAGCTCGGCAGTCTCTCGACCACGACGTGCTGGTGCTCTACGTTTGCACTCACGGGCATCGATCCTCAGGGCTCCCCGAGACGACATCGAGGCTCTGTTCGATGCTCCCACCCGTTTTCAAGGCGTGCATCTTCACTCGTGCAGACCCTTTACTCGAGTCTAATCGCCGCTGACCAGAGTCGACTTTCAAGACTGCAGGGTAAACATTGCCACGCTCCATCAGAAGACGATTATGGCGTCACGTGGTGTTATTGGATCCCACGCCATGAGCTCACGTGACCGTGCTGTTCATATCCCCGGCGGCGAATGGCATCCATAGCATTATTTCACCGACTACAGACGGCGATGGCGACAAGGATCGGTTTGATTGCGTTGTGCGTGACCACTCGAGTCGTTGGTATTCCTTCTCTTCGTTGCGCTGGACTCGTTTTCCGAATGGCAGGTCCTGCTCATTGTCGCTTTTGCCGCCTTCAACACGCAACACCAAGCAAACATGAAGTTCTTCGCCTCCATGATCGTACTCGCTCTGTTGGTCAGCGCCACTCAGGCCACACCGATGAGCAGTACCAATTGCAACGCCAAGACTGCCGCTCCGACTGCTAGCACTGCTGGATCCAGCACGACGGTAGCACCTACAACCACAACGGCCACACCGGTGACTGCTTCAGCCGCCTCTGCTGTTGATGGATCTGCTGCAACTACAACGCCGGGTAGCACAGCCGCCTCGAACGGGGCTGAAGCCGACGACTCCAGCGCAATATTTGACTACTCGGCCTCGGCCTCAACGTCGGCGTCGACCAGTTCGTACTCTGCTGCCTCAAGCAGCGATACGACGCAGTATTCGTCCACGACGTACTCCTCGTACTCCTCGACAGCAGCTAGCACTGCTAGTCAAACCACTAGCTACACTGAATCGACATCATCCAGTGACGCGACGGATTCTTCGTCGGCCACAACATCGAACTTCGCATCCACTGCTGCCAGTGATAATACCGAGTCTACAGCCGCTAGTCAGGTGACGTCGACTGCTGCCAGCGGCACCTACGCAGCTTCATCGGCTGCTTCCACGGCATCTGCTAGTGCTGCTGCTACGACTTCATCCAGCAGCACCAACACGACAACCACCGCTGGCTGCACGCTGTCGGGCACTTACTCGGAAGGAACGGACGTGTCCTCGTGCAGCAGCATCGTAATCAGTGACCTGACCGTCCCGAAGGGGGTCACGCTTGACCTGACGGATATTGCTGATGGCGCTACCATCACGTTTGAAGGAACAACGACATTCGGAGAGGAGGAATGGGACGGCCCGCTCATTCTGCTCACTGGCACAGACCTCACGGTGACCGGCACGGGGATTCTGGATGGCCAGGGGTCCTGGTACTGGGAGCAGGGCACGTCGATCTCCAAGCCCGTGTTCTTCCGTCTCAAGAAAGTGAACTCGTCCACGCTCAAGAACTTCAACATCAAAAACTCGCCGTACCGCACGTTCAGCATCCTGGACTGCGAAGACACGACGCTGACGGGCTTGACGCTGGACTCGAGCGCTGGTGACGACACGGCCAAGAACACGGACGGCTTCGACTTGAGCCGCAACGTCGGCCTCACGATCTCGGACTGCGCGGTTTACAACCAGGATGACTGCCTAGCGATGCAGTCCAGCAATGACACCACCTTCTCGGGCAACACGTGCAGCGGAGGCCACGGTATCTCCATCGGTTCGCTTGGCGGCGACTCCGTCACGGAGTCGGACATTGTCAGTGGATTGACGGTCAAGAACAACAAGATCGTCGACAGTGTCAACGGCATCCGTATCAAGACGATCATTGACCTGTACGGCACGGTCACGGGCGCAACCTACACGGACAACACGCTGTCGAATGTCGAGAACGCAATTGTGATCCACTCGGACTACAGCAAGTCCGAGGGCGGCTACACCGGCGACGCTACCAGTAAGGTGGCGATCACCGATATCACGATCTCCGGGCTCTCGGGAACGGCGGATGACATCTACGACATCCTGGTCAACCCGGATGTTGTCTCGGGTTGGACCTTTTCGGACATCACGGTGACTGGCGACACCGGTAGCTGCAGCGGTGAGCCGAGTGGCGTGGGCTGCTAAGACCAACTCATTCACAGTAGGGAAGCAAGATGGGTTATTGCATTTTTGTGGTGTCTAAAGGTTTGTGAAAAGACAAGTGAAGAATACGTGAATATAGTCACTACCTCGTGCTGTAAACTTGAATGGCTATCTGTTGTTGGTGCGTCGCTCTATAACTCAGCCGGGGTTGCACCTCTGATGACCTCACACATTGCGTGACCAGATATGTGATCTCCATCAATGCATTTGCATCTCTCTTTATGACCGACTTTCAAGGAACATGCCAAACGTTTTGTAGGAACTTCACCACTGCCACAAAATTCGCAACGTCCTGCGCACACGTGGCACCCTCCACAGTCGTGAGGTGTCTCTCCAGGGTGGGTAGCAGCATTCATGCAACCGAGGCGGCATTGCGAGCACTCGCTCTGGCAGCGGGTGAACAGCATTTGGAAGCGACCGAGGAACTGCTGCTCCGCCGCCTTCCACTCCTCCGGCGTGCGGTCACCCAGCATCTGCTTCGCCCACAGCGTGATGCGGGTCCGGCGAATGAAGTACGCGAGGAACGAGTCGAAGTCCTCCATCATCTCGCGCGTCAGCTTCCCGTCACTGACGTTCGCGTATCGACTGAGAAACTGCGTCCAAAGCACTGACATCGCATCGCGCACACGCGCCGTGGTGTCCTCACCAGCAGAGCAGCAGTCGAAGCCGAGGTCGATCTGCCAGTCCGGTAGCTTGTCCAGCTCGAGACTCGCGTTCAGGACGCCCCACTTCTCGGTCAGACCGGGGTACGCCGAGCACATGGCGATCACGTCCACATCCAGCACCTTGCCGTTGGCGCTCGACACGATGCCCTCTTTCAGGTACTCCGCCACGAGCTCCTCCTTGCCCACGTACTCCTGCGGGATGATACAGCCCGTGCGGATCAGCCCCAGCAACTTGGAGCAGACCTCCGAGAGCTGGAACTGCTTGGCGCCTTCGTCCAGCGACGTCCAGTCCAGCATGGCGATCTTCGACAGCACCAAGCGGATGCAGTTCAGGAAGGTCTTGCCGCTGCGGAAGCCCGCGCTCTGGACGGCGCACAACTCGTGCTCGATGAAATGCTGCGCGTGCATGAGCGACTGGTAGTACCCGAGCGTGCCCAGCGGCGGCGAGCAGTTGATGTCCAGCTTGCCCGAGTACATGTCGAGCAGGAAGTTGTTCTCCTTGTTGGTGCCGACGCTCTTCTGGAACTTGGTGATGAACTCGTCCAGCACGCCCTTCTGGTCTTCACCGACATTTAGAGCTTGCCGCGGAAGAGGCTCGAGTCGCCCTTGATGAGCGCCACGCCCTTCTGGAACCTCGCGAACAGGTCGTCGATGTCCTTGTCGTAGCGCATTTCCATGCGGAAGATGGTGAACAGCGAGATCGACGCGTTCAGCACCGACAGGAAGACGTCCTCCTGCTCCGTGCGCTCGAAGGAGCCCAGACCCTCGAAGTCGAGCACCACGAGCAGGACGTTGCGCGGCAGCACGCGCACCGTCATCCACGCGCCGTCCGTGCATCGAGCGCCAGCGATGGCAAAAGATGACCCCGTCAAGTGGTTCAGCATGTAGCTCTTGCCCGTGGACTGTTTGCCCATGGATGTCACCACGACGCAGCGTCCGTGCCAAGACTCAAGCAACGGAGACAGCAGCCCGAAGCGAATCGACCGCGCGATGTCGACAGCCTGCACGTCTTGCGACTTCGCCTCCATGGACCGCACTTTGCCGTTCGGTTCCCCTCAGCGCGGCAGATCTGGATCGGAACGAACGTGATCAACCCGAGCAGGAACGACCGAACGGACCGACTCACGATGCCGCCACCCTCCAGCGTGTACTGCACCTCCGACGGGAGCGCCAGGTCCTGGGCCAGGTCGATGCCGCTGAGATCCTTGTTCAGCTTGCGCAGGTCGCGCATGACGGTCTGGAAGAAGGAGCGGCAGCTGTCCTCCGCCGACTTCGTCGGAGTCGTGGGGCACGCAAGGTGCACCTTCAGCGTCGTCCGAGTATCGTCGACCCCGCGGATCAAGCCGTGCACCGGGAACTTCTCGTACGTGTGGTAGAACACTCGCAGCCAGTGGTCCACGTCCTCAGTGCCGTTGTCGCCGTCCTGACGTTTGCTGCCGTTCACCGAGTGCTGGCTGGAGTGCTGGATCCGAAACGATTCGCTACGCACGGTCACCGCCAGACGCAGCACACGGACGCGCATCCGCTGGGTATTCATCACGAACAGCAAGTCGCCGAAGCATTGCAGTGAGAGTCCTTGGGAGGACAGGTCGAGGCCAGGCGGACAGGTCACCGGGATGAACCGATGGTCCTCACTGGCAATGGCCACGAGCTCGCCGGACTGTCGTCGGTTGGACGCATTTGTCCCATCTTGCGTCGTCAGGAAGCCCAGCGCCAGGTTGTCGGCGAACGCCATCAGCGATCCATTTGCCATTCGCGACCCGTTTGTGACGATCTTCGTTGCGCGTGACGTCTGCTGGTTTTTCAAGCTGACGGACTGGATAGTGCCGCTTGCGTCCATCACGTACAGATACCCGTCCACGAGAAATAGCTCAGTGATCGGGAGAGTAATTGATACTCGCACCGACAACTCGACCTTCTTGTACATCTCGAGGGATGAGAACGCCTCATTGAAGCGGTAGAGCCCAACACGACCAGAGTCTTCTGCAAATGCTAGGATTCGTTCATGCACATCAAAGTCACATAGCACCGCCGCACGTCCGAAATCCCGGCTGAAGGACACCTCGCCACTACTTTGCAGTCCTCGTTTCTGTTGGAGTGGAAAGTTTACACGCTCCACACGGGTCCCCCGCGCTGACGTAGTGATCACTACCACACAGTGCTTTTTGATGGTGAAAACCTTTAACAGCTTCGCATCTTGCGGCAGACGGTGGGTACCCAGCAAAATAAAGTTGAATATCTCGTTATCGCCTTGGTTGATCTTGAATACCTTCAACTGTTCCGTGGCAGGCTTCTAGTGCTCTTTTGTGATGTCACAGAATATGTCCGACAGGCGTAGTCGTGGAACGACAATAGTCGTAAGGCCTTCGTTGTGCTGAGTTTTCCACGATTGCAATAGGCCGGCGAAAGCTTCCAAGATGATCGTGTTGAGTGCGTTCTGCAGCATCCCTCTGTTCGAGCGCTGTTCTTCTTCTGTCAATTTAGCGTGGATCTTCGTTTCAGAGGCACCCAACGCGCGCGTGACTGCACCAAACCACGCTTTTCGAGCATCGATTAACATCGGGCCTATCGCGCCGCGGAAATTTGGAGAAGGAAGCTCGTTACTGGTCCCCCATAGAAGACTATTGAATGCCTTTCCGAACCCAGCCAAGAGACCATCTCCAGCTGCGATAGATAGTTTCTTTTCTGACTCGGTAATGTGGCGCATCCGCTCGTTGAGCGACTCACGTGCTTTGGTTCCATTGCGGTCGCTATCGAATGCCGCCGCCAATGTCTTTATCTGCTCTTTCAGTCGAAGAGGTAGTGTCAGCGTCAATTTGATTTCATTGCGGATCTTTGGCCAGAGGTGTTCGTCCTCACGAAGATTTTCAGTGTTTCGAACATACTCTCGTTCCCCATAAAGAGCTCGTCAAGATCAAACATTTGTTCACTGCAACGCAGCAAAGCGGTTTGGCGCTCTTGGGCGTACGCTTTTGTCTGAGAAAGAATCTGTTGAGCGATGGCCTGACGAACTTGCTTAAGATTCGCTTGAGCTTCGTCCAGAGCTCTCTGAGGCCACCTACCAGCCGCCTTCAAAATCTCCTCCCGGAATGCTTCGTCGTCAATACTGGAACTGGCAACATCGAGGTTGCGCAGCTTTGACTCCGAAACAAGCCACTTCGTGAACAGGGAGACGCTACCAATTTTTTGCTTTTCGCCCTTATCCATTGCCTTCTTCGCTGGAGCTAATTCGACCACAAAGAACGCCGGATAATCCCCCTGCAACAAATGCGTATGATGGGAGGCTTTCAGTGCTTGCAAACCCAGGTCCGCTACGTCCTTACAGACGACCGCGTCCTTCTGGTCCTCCTGCTCCTCCACGTGAAAAGCGACCGAGTACGACTTCCAGGCATCCACGTTGCTTGGTTCATGGCACTGGCCGCTCTTTCGAGCGCGTCCATGTCTTCAGGCGACCCGCAGCACACCACGTCCGCGCTCAGACTTGTCAGGAAGCGCAGCGCGTACGTCGCCGTGTCGCGCAGCCGCGACTTGTGGAACATGTACTCTTGCAGCCACGCGAACAGCACCAGCGTGGGCACAGCTGCAGCTGAGTCCGGCTTCGTCGTGACGCAGTAGACGCCCAGGTCCTCGCTCTTCAGCTCGTTCTCCATCTCCGGTGACCAGCACTGCAGACGTCCCAGCTCGGCCTTGACGCCCTCCTGCTTCCCGAACAACGAGACCACCTTGACCTCGTTGGCCGCCCGCTGCCGCCGGCGCCGAAGACCTCCTTGCGCAGGAACACGGAGAAGTCGTGGTCGAACTCGCGGGCCTCCAGCACGTCTGCGTTGTCGAACTCCTTGGGGTTCACGGACGACAGCATGCCGAGCGAGCTGAGGCGGATGGCCTCCAGCTCCTCCAGCACGGGTTTCATGACCTCGACGTCGGTTACCTTTTCAGCAGATCGGTTGCCGATTTGAACTGGGTCTGGATCAGATTTTAAATACTCCCAATTGTGATTTGTGTGTACTCTAATCTATAGAATCTGACCATGATCTAGTTCTCAGATCTTAGAAAAAGTCACTACGGCCCAAGGAAAGACACCATACAAATCAAGTTTAGTCGGCCAATATTATGATTAGATTGTGTACAAATGTACTATACCTACCTGTTTGGAAC
>JAHWLF010000876.1:0-10566 GCA_024679295.1 Phytophthora parvispora
CCGCTTCGTTTACCTCCAAATCGATCGATTAGCACCCCTATTTAGCTCGATCGATTTGTAAATCGATGACGAGCCCAATCACCTTGGGAGTCATCTTGACGTCCAGATTAGGCAATTGATTTACGCAAGAATACTCGATTTAGACGCGCTTCGGGCAGAATGCCCATATCATGCGGCCAGGTGATGCATATAGATTGTGACTGAGTTGCGCTCTGTTTTGTACTCCGAAATATTAAAATGATAATATCTAATAATGAGTTGGTATAGATAGGCATTTGAACCGGTTCTCACAGTAATGGGGTTATTAGCTACTAAACCAAATCATAAATAGAAAAGAGCCTCCGTTTTGAAAATCAAACTCGAGGAAATGAGCTTAGGCAGTGGTCAACGAGCTCATTGGAGAAGAAATGAACTGATCGCTTGCATCATAAGATGTTTTGAGTTATCTGAGTGGGAGGGTTTCGCATCCCTTCAACTGAGCGCCCCCAGCAGCACCGAATACTACTTTGTGCAGCATGTTAACCACAACGTTCAGCCTGCGCTGCAGTGCAAAAGTCAATTTGCCGAAGCTATTGATGTTCACACGGTATACCTCTCCTATGCCGACACGAGAATTCATTAAGCCAGGATACCTCATTTCTTAAAATATATTAACAGGTTTGCTGAGACTACTTATTTATAGCTGTTCTTGTCGCTCGATTTTACTCTTCCACATACACCCCAGACTGCAGCACCGACACTTCTATCCGTTTCTGCTCTTTTGGGAGCAATTGCCTACGTGTCAGTTCCGTTTCGGCTCCATACCGTTCGAGTACGAATGGGAAGCTACGATCCAAGTATAAAGTGCATCCACTTCCGACAATGCGATGGACGCCCAGCGTTCTATCAAGTTACTCACTGATTCGCTAAGGCGTTGCTCAGCATGCTCTGACAACTACGCCGACCATACAATGAAATATTGGATGTGGTTGAGCTGAGGATGGTGGTCTGCTCCGGGATGAAAGTCTCATGCATCTGTGCTCGACAAGTAAACGTATTTATAACGAAAACGGCTCCGGCAACTCAAAACACTGTCTTCAACTACAAAAGCGGAGTTATTTTCCACGACGACATTGTTAAAGAAATGCTTGAGCTGGACCGGAAGTCTCAGTACAGTCATACCTTGGGGGAACATATTGCCTTCTCGTTTGATTATAGTATCGACGAGGATGACTATTCTTTCCTGGGAAATGACTCTGAAGAGGGTCCTCTAATCGTGGTGCTTTCAACGAAAATTTTCATGAAAAACGTGGCGATTCCGATACTTTTATTTTTCACATGAACGCTACATGTGAGCTTACGAAGCGCAGGTTTCCGGTTTTCGAATGCGGCGTATCAGACAGAGCGCGGCCATTCCATCCCGTTGCTATTTTTTATCGTTTCACATCTAACACAAGCTCGGTATTCGGTGGCTTTATCAGTAATTTGTACCCATTACTTAAGAAGGGTGGTTGGACGTCAGGTACGGAATAAGGCATTCATTACACGGGCTGATGATGCTCAATACTATTTTTGTATTGTGTTACAATACATCATTGGACGCATCGCAGGTGACCACAACACGTAGCTCACGATACTCTTGCGGTTGACGTTGGACCAGCCGTCAGTGATAATAGCTAGAAACGTTTGCTTTGAATGAAGCTCGCCCAGGTTGGCCTGCTTCAATGCATAGGCTTTAACGAGCAGGGATGTCGCCAAAGCCTGCCAGGTGGGGATCTTCGACGCAGGAACCAGACGCTTAAAAAGCTTGCGCGTGTACGCATTCTCAATCGCGCAGAACGGGATTCCAGCAGTGGGAAAGACCATCGTGATGTCCAGATGAATGCTTGACTCCTTCGCCTTGCTCAGCACATTTGGGGCATTTGTTGCTGGAGAGCCACTGTAGCTTGTGCGACGGCTCTCCGACCGCAAAAACATCCCAGGGCTCGCCTTACGCTTCTTCTGAGCGTCGTATGTTGCCGCCATGGCCTTCGTTGTCGCTGGGGCTCTGGAGCAGAAGCGGATGTGTGGATAGAGATGATGGTCGAGCTGGGTGTTCTTGATCGGTTCGCTGTAGTGACGGCACGACATGTCGGGGTGGGGCTTCGCCGGCTTGGACTTCGGAACGACAACATCGAACTCATCCCAGACGGGGTCTCCTTGCGGCCCATCGGGGTCGCGGCCCCGTTGTAGATGGCTTGTTTAGTTCGTAGGAAATTAACTTGTGAAGCAAAGACATGTGGTACTTTCGAGACGTGTTGCGTGCAGCGTACGAGTTAGTAGAAGATGGTGGATGTGGTCGAGCAACGTAGAATCAGAATCGAGTTGTTCCGCTCTGAGCGAGGATCCTATTACATATTCCTGCGGTTCTGGGAGGAGGTTGTTAGTAGTCGCCCGTGGGACTTTGATTGCCTGATTACTGTGTGATAGGAGTGTATAGCGTTGGGAGCGTTTTCCTCCGGACAGTTGACTAGTTCTCTGTCTGGGGGCGGCGCGCGTGTATTGAGAACGAGTGTTTGGGGTTGACCAGGACTCTGAACCGAAACTCTGAGTTGACTGGCGAACGGGACCACCGCGCAAGGGGCCAAAAGAATAAGTAGCAGCTGTGTATTTGTGTTTGTTGAGCTCTATATTATGTGGTTGCTTGGGAAGGCTTTACTCGTGGTCTAACCCTGGACGGTTTGAACGAGTCTGGGACGCACGAAGTGCTTTTGGTATTTTGATTGGTATATAACACCTCATACGGTGGAATCTGTCTCCCGAAGATAAACGATACCGATAGGGACTCACAAGGTCGCACGCCAACTCCGAACGGAGGTCTTGTTTCTGAACAAGATTGCCTGAACGGAGATACTGACCACCGTTTGGAACTACTTTGGTTTTCGGTTCCATTCTGGGTCACGTGCTAAATACCTGGACGGGAAAAGTGTTCATCCGCCTCGCCTCATAATTCAACTTTGCATTGGGATTATTTTTATATTCGGTGAATCTTTTGGTACATCTCGCTTCGCTTTAGTACTTAACCTTTTCGCGAACACCCTTGATGAACAATACAATATAAATCTGACGTCATTCCTCGTAAAAGGTTGAAACATTCGCCCTTTTACAAAATGACGGTACCGCGTTTTTACATGTGGCTTGGGACATGCCATTGAATGTAGTTGTGTCTTACATAGCGTGGACTGCTACATCTTGATATTTGTCCGTGCAGACTCCAAATCCCACGCTAGACCCGAAGTCCGTGCACGACCCGAAGCCTGCGACTGACGTGACGCTTGTTCAATCCGCCCCAGGTGGTAAGCTAATGTTACATATGCTAATGTTGCTTGTTTACTAACGTTGCTTGCTTTGATAGCGTCTGTATTGAAAGCTAATACGGTGCTGAGCCTCCCACCAAGTAAGGGAGGTGTAAATTGCCGCTTGCTCCAGTGCTGGAGCGCTGCTACCATTTACGGTCAATCAACGGAACATATTCAAAGAAGCGCAAAACAGAAGTTTCGGAGAGCCATGGCAGCCGTTCACCTGCTTCAGACCGTGGGTCAAGTAAAGGTAACGTTGCACAATAAACGGTGTTTACCCTAACGTTGCTTGCTGAACGTCGCTGTTCTGACGTTATATTGTATACGTCAGTTCCTCGCCGAGTTTTCCCCCCAATGAGGTCCTCTCCTCTGATGAGTCGTCCGAAGAATTGTCTGGCAATGCAAAAGGCGAGATGCTTTGACCCGTTTGAGAACCTACCCTCCAGCGAGGTCCCAATCGAACGGCCGGGGGATCTAAACGTTTTGACGGAAAAGCAACCACGCAAACGAAAGAGCAGGACGTCATCGACGAGAGATGCAATTGCAGCGTCTCATACCGATATCCCAAACCACGCTGCTCCAGTGCCTCACAATGGATATCGACCCTGGGATCAGGTGATGGCTGCCTTGAAGGCATATGGCTCAAGAGCGGGTTCCTGTTTCGTATCCGATCCAGCCACACTGTGGTGAAGCACAACCGGTAGGCTCTACAAAATCTATTTATGTTTTGGTTTTGTTACTAACAATGGCTGTTCAGGTTTACAAAGTCTGATGTTCCAGACAGCTTTGGGTTCGGGTTCAAGAACTTTCGATGCATTCATGGCATCATGCAGGCGAGCCATGGACACGGGGATCGCGATGCGAATACTGACTTCACAGATTGCGCTGCACGCTTCGACGCAGTTGTTACCATGGTAGCAACAGAAGGCGAAACGCACATCTGGTGTATTATCTTTCAGGCCGAATGGAGGATTCATAACCACGACAAGGACGGGGTAAATACTGTGCGGGGGATAAACGACGTACCCTCGGAAGGTCCAATCGCAGACAACATTGTTGTGCTGACTGATGCACGCGCATCCTCCGCGCAGATTGCGACCTACGGCTCGAGCGAGCTTGGTGAATAGGCGTATTTTTATTTGTTCATGATAGCGATTTGATTTTTTTCTATAATGTCCTCACGACGTCGTTTTGGCGTCGAGTTTCGTCGCAGGTGATTCGGAATGTTCTGCGACGCATGTAGGAAGAAACAATGCCATAAAGTCTCCAAGCCTTGCTGCATGCCTTGAAGCAAGTGGGAGGATCTGAGGTGTTGGTGATTCAAGACGATCTTGCCATTACGTGTGGTACCGTTATACAGACAACTTCACAGAAGTTGGCGTTGGAGCGGTGGGGCGAGAACCTGGCCATTGACTTCACGCACGGGACCAACGGTCTCGGCTTTCATCTCGGTACGAAAGAACCTACTATCAACAAGTTGTGCAACAGTAAGTATAAAGATGCTGGCAACGTTTTTGATATGTTTTGCTAACATTATGGCTTTATTTTCGATTTGTGATAGGAGGCCTCGTCTCTACTGGGCCTACAAGCCCTGGAATATACGTACTAGATTGTTTGGCGTTGAATGAGCAGGCTGACACCATCACCACTATTGCCAACTCCTTCAAAGAGAAGCATGAGCGCGTGTGGTTCAAAATTGAGACCTTTAACATCGCCAAACACTTCGTAGAGTGGAAAGTGACGGGAAACGGTTTCCCAGAAGCGACTGTATTGCTCTGCCAGTTCCACGCGTTGGCATATTGGAAAAAGCTACTAAAAAGAAAATTTGGGATCAGACCTGTTGAAGCGGAGTCTGTTCAACGCTGGTTTGCAAACATGCTGTTCAGGTAATACCATTAGATCTAGATTGTTATGTATTGGTTTTCGCAGCCTGACAGAAGCCATGTATGTGTATGAACAGCGGTACGATGATTTGTGTCGATTCGCAGACAAAGGTCACAGGGATGTGATTGCTTACTTTAGCAAGAACCGGAAGGCCTGTCGTAGAACGTGGAAATTTATCTTCGTAACGAGCATGTCTCGGCGGGCAACACAACAACCAATCACATTGAATCGAATTGGAACATACTGAATCGACTGTTAGGAAAGAAGACTAGCATCGATAAGATGGTTGCTTCCCTTCTCGCACACCCGGAAACGGTTATTGGAGAGGTTATCTATGATATTCAACGGCACGGTCTGTGCTCCCGGTCCTCCAAACTAATCCCGGACTTCCTGAAACGCATATCACCGCTCATGAGCGACTATGTGCTGGTGCGGGTTAGACGTCAGTGGGATCTTTTCCGTGATTCATAAGAAAACCATGTCGTGTGAGAAGATGGAGGAGTGGAAATATTTTCTCGAACCTTTGTTCATTCTCGTGCGAAGATATTGCCGGGACATGTACTTGCGCATTCTATACATCCCAGCGTATCCCTTGACAGTACTTAGCGTTCGTTTCCCGCAAAGGGCATGCGTTTGATGAGCTACCCGCAATTGCATTGGAATCCCAATGGAGTATGGTGAAAGCGGCGTCTTTGTCATGTCTCATGGAGAAGGGAGTGACAGACCTGGCCCCTGTCGCAGACTGAAAAAAAAGGCAACTTTAACACGGCGAGCAACGTTATGTCACACAGCGACGATAACTCCGGTTACAACGGCATCAAAACTACTACTTTTCTACCTGCGTACGCTAGCAAGGCAAATCAAGTTGCCTTTGTTCGTCTGGAACGAAAAGAACAACGTGATCGGTCCATTTTGACACATGCGGAGCAATACAACATAGTCCGCTCCATGTTTGACCCGGTGATCTTACTCATCTCTCGAGCGATTTGTTCGACCACAAGATTTAACTATGGGAGGAGATGATTGTGATTGCGGCTACGAACGCTAAGGTCAAAGTTGATACCTCAGCTTTACCGGGAAATTACAAGAACGCGAATCTCGACGACTTGTCAGAATCTGACTTAGACTTAGAGCCTAGTTTCTCACTCACAGATTGTGATCTCGGTGTCGATTTCGCTAGCGTATTTTGAGGCGACGGTTTTGATCCAGGTTTTCAAGCAGCGCCGTTAGCGTCAGCAACGATTTCGACTGCAACGTTATCGGCAACAACGTTACCCAATTTCGATGACCCTACAGTAAGGATGTCTACAAACACCGTTTCAAATTCACTACCGCCTGAAATTGAATCAAATGCCGCTACGACGTGGCCTGTACAAGGCCCTGAATGGGAATTAGAAGATGTAAACTCGTGTCCTTTTGCCTATCAGGTCTCACTTGACAATTTGGAAGCAACGGAGTTATCACAGACCATTGTCAATGGTGCCCAGACATTAGACCTACCGTCGGACATAGTGGGGTTATGCGAGGACGTCATGATAGTTCACTGGACACGTCAGATGCGACAATGTCCCTCCTTGGGTGTGCAGCCGGGAATGCGCTAACCATAAAGCCAGTGAGTGCAACTATCGAGACAGAGAGTCACGTGCCGATACTGAAGTTAAATAATAGCATCGAAACCCGTGCAGTCGACGAAATGAATCTCCCCCTCACACACAAGAAAAGCCGCGAACACTAAAGATACGGCGTTGGGCATCTCACGGTGCTATGCAGATATATGTCACTGTTAAATACCCTCGGGGTCTTACCGTTCACATACAGTCCGGTGCAAAATTATAGCCGCACCCTCGTTAGAGCTAGTTGAAAGAGTTCAAGGCGTCATTTCGCGCTGCAGCTGATTCACGCACGTTAAATGATGCCGGAAGGTAATGTGTCAGAGCGATAGGCAAGCAGCAGCAACATGTTGACATTCCGTTAAAAAAACCTTTTCGATGTTGGTGCAAAACTATAGCCGCACTAACTGAAGCACCACCTAATAGTCGATTGGAGCACCTCGACGCAGCCCAACTTGGACAACACGAATGGGCATGCTTTTCGCAAGCGTTTGAATGTAGTCTTGAGATATTTCATCCCAGCATTTCAGGATACACTGCTTTAACTCTGCTGCCGTATCAAATTGGCGTCCGCCAGAGTACACTCGCCGCGCTAGAACCCCAACGTTCTCGATGATGTTCAAATCAGGGCTCTTAGCCGGCAATTTCATTGTGGCGATCCCATGACCCCGTAGAAACGCTTTAGCCCGTCGTGCAGAGTGAATAGATGCGTTGTCGCGCTGCAAAATTGGCCGCGAAATGGCATGCCTCTCGCGAAGGTCTTCGACGTAGGGAAGCAGGTTTTCGTGAAGAGTCTTGACGTATTCGACAGAGCTTTGATGCCCCTCCAACATCACCAGCTTGGACTTCCCGTGCCAATGGACCCCGGCCCAGGTCATCACGCTTCCTCCGCCACTTACGCGCTTGGAGAACAGTTTAGGGTCTTGGTGAATGTCATGCCAGTAGTAACGATAGCCGTCAGGGCCATCTAAATTAAATTTCTTTTCGTCAGTAAACCCAACACGCCTCCAATACATGCTTTTACCTATTTTTTGCTGAGCAAATTCAATTCTAGCCTTCTTGTGGTGCTTCTTGATGGACGGAGCAGGTTTTCGCTTTGCAAACTTTGCAAACTTCGACGACTTGAGTACTCGAAGGACGGCTGAGTACTTTACCAGGCTTCCCATGTCGGAAGCGATCTCTCGGGAAGATCGACGCTTTTGAATCGCGAGGCGAATGATGCGACGAGCGTCACGGTGTGAGACTTTGAGCCTTCTACCTCGTTTCTTTGGTGGGCTGATGCTTGTTTGCTGCTTTAAGAAGTTTTGGACAGCCTTCTCGCCCCGTTGCAGCTAAGTTCCGATGGCGCGGAAGCTTAGGTTGCAGTCTCGATAGGCAAGAATCTTCCCCTCCTCCTCTGGGGACAGCGGTTTGCCTTTTGGCATGCTTGCACTTGGCGAAAGGCGCGAAATGGCGCCAACGGCTGCGGACGAGCGCGATTATTTCAAATTTTCAATTATAGCAAAAATAGCCTGTAAGGTTATGGTAAAACTAAAGTATAGTCAGGTGCGGCTATAATTGCGCACCAGCTACCATATGAACTTTTGCAATTACACCACAGCAACAATGGGCGACGACTTGCAGCTTGGTGCAGGCAATTCTATCATCCTTAAGGCCTTTACAACGCATTCACCCCGCCGAGAAAGCATGTCCGTGGTTATGGTACGTGCGATTCGTTGGTGCGGCTATAATTTTGCACCAGTCTCGATAGGCAAGAATCTTCCCCTTCTCCTCTGGGGACAGCGGTTTGCCTTTTGGCATGCTTGCACTTGAGCGAAAGGCGCGAAATGGCGCCAACGCTGCGGACGAGCGCGATTATTTCAAATTTTCAATTATAGCAAAAATAGCCTGTAAGGTTATGGTAAAACTAAAGTATAGTCAGGTGCGGCTATAATTGCGCACCAGCTACCATATGAACTTTTGCAATTACACCACAGCAACAATGGGCGACGACTTGCAGCTTGGTGCAGGCAATTCTATCATCCTTAAGGCCTTTACAACGCATTCACCCCGCCGAGAAAGCATGTCCGTGGTTATGGTACGTGCGATTCGTTGGTGCGGCTATAATTTTGCACCAGAATGTAGTCAAGTTAATGCACTAGGCAACACATACACGGAACTTGGCACGTGTGAAGGAGGTGTTTGATCAGTATCCAGTACTCATGGACGATATGGCTCTTGCACCTCTGACACCTACCGTGTTTGGGACATCGGGGCAAGATGCGGGCAAGTACACATGGACGTTTGTCGTACCGAAAGTCCTAGTCACGACCATGCAAGCTTCTATCGAGATTTACGTTCAGGCGAAAGCTGCCCGTGAGAAAAGGCAGCGAACAGTGATCCAGAGGAAGTTGACCTTCTAGCTCTCAACCGGAGCACGGCCGAAACGTGGTTGCAAAATTGAGGACAAACTGGCAACGCTATTGTATGGTGCAACATTATTAGTCAGCTCACTCTTCAGAGGTCTTGTAACAGGCCTTGTATTACCGAGTGGTTTGATCAGTATCTTTGCAAACACTTTCTAGACTCGGCCGCATCATAATCACAAGTCTTCCTTCATCAGGTCGATGACATTTTTGCTGTCACTTTTGCCGCCTTAGTTGTCTTGAGCTCCTGCACGCAAGTATGGGTGGTGGCAAACAGTCGGGCGCATGCGGTTAGTGCGCATGTGTTTGCGACATGAAGGCTTGTCACGGTTTGGTCAGAAGCATCGCAATAGTCTGAAGATCCCGAGGGCGTATCGGACATGGTTGCTTGAAGGGAGACAGTCTTTAGCATGGGAAGCGCAACGTTACAATCTCATCAGTGATACCTGGGCGGGCAACATTATCTAGAATGCAACGTTACCAAGGGGGCAACGTTAACTTGAGAGCAACGGTAACTAGAGTGAAACACTAGGTTTAAAACGTTATGATTACGCAATAGCCTGCTGAAACCTGCAAACAACACCCAACACAGTATCCTTAAGGTTATACTTCAGAATGTGCATACGCAATACAGATTCAAAGTCCTCCATGAACGCTAATACGATTTGCAGATCCTCACGGACCCACAACCCACTTATTTAGTGGAGCCGACACCTCATAAATATATTTCATGTGTCCACTACACCAGTAATTTATCGAATAAATTACGACTCCGGTCTTGTCCTACCATGTACCCATGTAGTCTTTAACATTGTTATAAGGCAATAACGCTGCATCAAGAGCGTTGTAGCGTTCTGAAAGAATTTGCATTAACGTCGTAGAAACGCCATCCGAAATATGCGCCTTTTTAGAAGAGGTAATCGTACCTTGTTCTGCAAAACAGCTTGAAGGGCGAAAAATGTGCTCTTTCACCGCGAAAGCGTAAATTATAAGGCTACCCGTTTTTGTCGAGCTGGTGGTCTGTGGCAGCCCGACGTCGGCTATTGTTGCGAGTGCAATACCAGATTGGTACAGTCCCTTCGGAGTGGCTACTGTGTTGGTGAGCGACCCAGGATCATAGTTTTAAAGTAAGGTAGTTGGCGAGCTCTATCGACGACTAATAGGCCGCCAAGAATTTATACTCGCGTACTCATGTGGCGATGCGGGCTCCAAAATCAGGGAATAGCCGCCAGGCTAGAGCTTGTTCTCAGACCACTCTACCCAGAACCTAAGCTAAAAGCTCAGATCCCAGGTCGGGTGAGACGCGTGTTCCTCACACTTGCAATTGCATGTCTTGGTTCTTTCTAAGGC
>JAHWLF010000877.1:0-10562 GCA_024679295.1 Phytophthora parvispora
CTGCAGGAGCTAGACGCTTTACCCTCGTCTTCCCCCGAACCCATCACCTCCTTCTGCTCTGCTGGCACGACCCCAACGCTCTTCTCCTGGTTATCGTTTTCACACTGCTGGGTCGACACCATCACAACGTCGTCCTCTTCACCAGCGTCCTCATTCTCACTACCGTCGCCGTTGTCGGTTCCGTCCGCATCGTCATTGTCACTCGGAAGTTGAAAATTGCTGCTCTCTCCATCATCAGCCTTTGGCGGCGGCTCCGTGCCCAGGTACTCGACGTCAGTGGAGCTCTCGCCCGCCGCATTCCACCGGTCCTGCAGCCACTTCATGGTGCGCTGCAACCCCACGATCCGCTGGCTCTGCGTCTGCAGCTTCTCTCGAACCGCTCGCGTGGAGCCGAAGCGGCGCAGGAAGAAGTCCAAGTCGGCCATCGTCTCGTCGGCGCCCTCGCTCTCTTCTTCGAGATTCGTTGCATTGCTCTCCTTCTCTTCTCCTTCTTCTTCTTCTTGTTGCTGCTGCGGGCTGTTGCCACTGAGCAGACGTCGCACTATCCCGTCGAGGCGCTTGATGTCGCGCTCCTGCTCCTGTAACTTGGCGCGGACGGCGCGCGTGGAGCCGTATTCGTCCAGGAAGAAGGACAGGTCGGCCATGACCTCGTCCTGCTGCGCGGGGGTCAGGCCTGACCCCACCGCGCTGACGTCTCGCATTGTTGCACTCTTCCGTCGGTCTCGACAAGCGATAATAAGGTGAGACAGTCTCACATGACGAAAACTCTCTCTTTTAATATATCAGTGCTCTTTATTTTGATATTCGACTGGCAAAAGGCGAGGTTACAGTTGCTTTATGAAATAATTGCCAGTGTTTCGATGGGGAACCTGATACTAGTGAATTTTGATGGCGACAATTTCACTTTGTGCTTTTACTTTTTTAGTTTTAGTTTTTTGCAGTTAACGCTGGGACCACTCAGGGCGAGCGCGGCATCAACTCTGCAGATTAAGTACATCTTAACTTGATCGGAAAGTTTTTCTTCAACCCGGACGACGAAGAAATGGCTGCAGCCGCTGCCCTTCGCGTGGTTGGTCCAGTAAAGGGCGGCTACTTCAGCGTTGTCTTCAAGTCTCCTCTACGATTTACTCTCGCGATTCAACAAGAGCATCGCGAGTTGTGCCAAGCGTTCATGAACAACAACCATGTCCGCACAACACAGGAAGCGGAGACGTATGAATCGAGCTTCAACCTAGGCTGGAGGGCCTTTCAAATGGTTGCCGCACCAACATCATTTTTCGCACCTCCGGCAATTTTGCTGTGGCTTGGCATCCGTTTTTGCCAATACGGCATTTGAGTTTTCGTTTTCTTTTAGAAATGAATGACCGCCGCACGGGGCTGACCTCCTTAGCACTCGAAGGCATCTTTCAAGCAACACAAAATGTTTATTACAGCAGCGATGCAGCAGGCAGAAGCTCGCTGAGCTCACGAAAGTGCCTGCGGCAGAAGCCATCGCAAGCGGACCGCTCGTTGCAGCCCCCCACGTTGCATATCGAGATGCCTCCGTGGGAAACGCACAGCTGATTCCGCTGCCGCGCCTTGCTGCAGCCAGGATGGATACATCGATACCCTCCACCGTGTCGAAAGCAAAAGCCCTTCTTAGGCCCACCCGCAATCCTCTTGTTGCTGCATCCTGGCTCCTTGCACATGCAGTCTTTAGCACGCGCCGCGCTCCCTAGTGCCTCCGTTCCAGAGGTTGGTGGCGCTTCTCCAGTATCAGCGCCTCGGTGAGCAGCGCAATAGTCGTTCAAGTCTCCGAAACGCTTCACCCACTTCAGGCAGCCAAACGCTTTGCAGGTTACGTGAGGACCTCTGCGCATTATAGTTCTGCTAGTCGAGCTGTTTTGGCTGGGGCTTCTAGGTTGATAGGAGACACTGGAATTTCCTTGCTCGAAAGACGAAGCTAGCAACGGTGATACTTTGGCAGGCTCATCAAGCCGGAGTCCTTGACGTCCGAAGCGTTGAGTCTCGTGGTCGCTGCTTGCGATTCCATGGTTGACCCCAAATAGCTCGCCGTCTTCACTGCTGCTCTCCTTGGGCTTCTTCACTATCACACAGTGCTCTCGAGCATGCTTATAGCAATGACCATTGCTGCCGGATACCGCAAAATTCCCACATTCGTTGTTGGCGCACTTCGCTCGACCGCCATGTCGACTACAAAGGTGCCGTGTGGCTGCTTTGCGGCTGCATCCGTCTACCTCACATTCACGGTAGCCGCCGTGAGCGTAGCACAAACCGCGCATCTGAGATCGCTTGACGCAATTCGGATACTGACAGAAGATTGACTTATGACTGGTAGTGAATGCCGCTCTACGATCAAGCGCATCCACTTTAGCATCGATGGATATTGATGAACCTTGCGAAAAAAGCTGTTTCGAGTCGACCATACTCAGAACAGTATCATTGCTGAAGCTGTTGATCGGTTTGTGCTTTGATTCGCACGTTCCAAAGACCATTCCACCACGCGCAATGTTGTTGACCACGTACAGTGGACGAGGCCCAGCTTCATCACCGTTACCTTGCAGACAGCCATCTACCTCTGGTAACCCAACCTTTCCAATTCGGGTCCCCATCACAGCGACTGTAACTTCCTTCGCGTGAATATCATCACTGCTAACAGTGGAGGACTCCTGTTCTCCCGTGCTACCGTTATCATTATATCTCGGCGAAGTTGCAATTGTGCCTACTTCAGCTGCCTCGCCACCCCTACTGCCAATAGCATTGCCATCACCACCGTAAAATACATCATCGGCATCTCTATCAGTCTCATCAACCACATCCACTCGCTGAGTCTCCAAGTGCTTTTCAGCTACTTGACCAATCTTTTCAGCAGTTCCCAAACAACCTGCGTCACATGAGTCGTCCTTGTGACGAATCTGTTCTAGCACTTGAATCGTGCGATGCAGATCTTCAATTCTCTGCCTTTGAGCCACGAGTAGTTCTCGTACTGCACGTGTGGACTTGTAGGTTCGGAGAAAGAAATCCAAGTCCACCATCGTCTCGTCCACATCCTCCTCAGTTATCTCATTGTCTTGATTTCCCACAAGTTTTGTGTCTTCTTGGGGCTTTTGTGCCCTCTCATCGTTGTCACGCCCAACAGTCGCGAGGCGCTGCTGCACTTGCCTCTCCAGACGCTCGATGTCTCTCTCTTGCTCCTGCAACTTGCCTCGGACGGCGCGCGTGGAGCCGAACTCGTCCAGGAAGAAGGCCAGGTCGCTCAGCGTCTCGCTCTGCTGTGCAGGCGTCAGCTCAGAGCCCACAGTCGTCACGTCTAGCATCCTCGATTTTATGAGAGATCTCGAAATATGGTCAGCCGACAGACAATTTTCTTCAATTTTTTAGATACGATTCAGTTTCCCCCAACAGTAGTTTTGTTTGACGAGGCGAACATCGCTTGCAATCCAACCAATCCACACTGCTTCTTGCAGTTTATATTCGCACTGAGAATGGTTTACACCCCGGTGCCAGACGAAGATGAAAATAAAGTAGCAAAAAGAGGGATGTACAGAGGATAGTGTATACCTCAGACAAATGTAGTGCACTTCTAGCCACGCACTCCTTCGTCGCCAGGTCTCAGTTCGTTGAAATACACACGGCAACAACCGCCCAAAGCGACTCGCTTCTTGCATCCTTGTACTTTACATTCGTAGTAGCCCCCGTGGGCGGTGCACAGGCCGTGTCGTTGGCGTTGCTTCGTACAACTAGATTGGCTGCAGGTCAGTCCGCCGCCGTGTCGGAAGCAGTAACCCTTCTTCGGTCCATCATTTCTCGCCAAGTTCGGACATCCTGGTTCAGAGCACATGCCCCGCCTCTTCTTCTTGGGTGCATCGGGGGTAAATACGTTCTCAATATGAAATAGAGGTGCCGTAGTTGGTGTTGCGCCGGGTTCTTGCGATGTGAGTGTGTCTCGGTGCTGGACACAATAATCACTTGGGTCTCCATTGCGCTTGACCCACTTCATGCAGCCAATGATTCTACAGGTTGCATGGGGTCCTCTGCGCTTGATAGCCTTAGTATTTGTGCCGATTTGGCCCAAGGAGGACGCATTCTCTGCTTGTTCAGATGATGAAGCTTGTGATGGCATCGCTTTCCCATGCGCACCGACCTGTAGGCCTTGATCTCCAGCGGGTGTTACCACACAAGACTGGTGGTCTTCGCAGAAATTCCGGCCTTGCGAAGAGTTTGGCACCCGCTGAACTTGCACCTACCCTTGATAACGATTCCTTGCTTACTACCATGCCCACGGCAATGCCCGCGGACAACCGCGAAGCTTTCGCAGTCTTCCACGCTACACTTCTTTATGATACCCTTCTCTCGAGCATGCCTGTAGCAAAATCCGTGACCACGACTAACTGCGAGTTTTTCACAGCCGTCCGTACCGCACTTTTTGCCCCTTTTCACGACAATGCCGCTCTCCCGAGCATGCTTACAGCAGTAGCCGTGACCACCAGATACCGCAAGCTTTTTGCAGTCACTAAAACTGCAATTTTTGCCATTTTGAACGACGATACCATTCCCCCTTGCATACTTGCAACAGTAACTGCGATCACGACCACGAGTGCATGTTTCACAACCGTCCACAACGCATTTCTTGTCAGCTCTAACGACAATTCCGTGTTCTCGAGCGTGTCGACGGCAGTATCCGCGCGCATTGGCGACGGCAAATTTCCCACAATCGTCAACGGAGCAACTTTTGCCCGTCCTCACAACGATTCCGTTTTCTCTTTCGTGTTTGCAACAGAAACTGTGACCATGAGCACGAGCGAACGTTTTACAGCCGTCAACACTACATCTTTTGCCGAGCTTGACTACGAGGCCGTGCTGTCGAGCGTGCTCCGCGCAAAATCCCTGGCCGCCATTGACCGAGTATTTTCCACAGTCGCCGTTGGTACACTTCTTATTATTGCCATGTTGACTACAAAACCCCCGTTCGACTGCTTTTTGGTCGCATCCACCCATCTTACATCCACGGTACCCACCGTGAGCGAGGCACAAACCACGCACTTCAGACCATTCAACGCAATACGGATATCGACACATTCGCCGTTTAGCTCGGGGGGGTAAACACCGGCTTAGAGCCGAATGCATTCACTCCAATACTGGCGTCGCCTGGCTGGTCGGTGGGCGACGATGAACCCTGCGTAAGCTTTTGTTGCGACTTGGGGTTTGCACAGATGTCAGAATCGTTGCTGACGTCGCTAACAGGAAGACGTTTTGTCTGCGATCCAGAGATCACTCCACCACCTCCTCCGTCTCCACTTGGATATTTTCCGCACCTTTTCCACCATTTGTGTCAATTTCAGGTTCTCTCTGTACTTTTTCAACTTTGGCACGCCGAACGGTCAGTAAACGCTGCACGTGTTTTCCCAGACGCTCCATGTCGCTCTCCTGCTCCTGAAGCTTGGCGCGGACAGCGCGCGTAGTGCCGAACTCATCCAGGAAGAAGACCAGGTCGGCTATCGTCTCGCTCTGCTGTGCAGGCGTCAGGTCGGAACCGACCGTCGTCAGGTCCAGCATCATTTGCGAACTTCCAGCATTTGAAATTCAAAATGTCCCCTTTTTCTTATCAAAATGCCTGTTAATTTTATCAGAAAAGGTTCCATGTCAAAGCCTCATTTCCTGCAAGTAGTAACACGAAAATCACGGTTCTCAAGCTCAAGCTCGATTAATCGATCCTCAAATCAGGAGTCCTGGTAGCTGGGGCCCTCAGTCTCGGGAGGGTTGGATTCGCACTGGTTATTGGGATGGATTTCTGGAGTCGTCGATACTCTCGTTTGATGGTATTCACATGAAGCAGAGATAGCTTTGTGAAAGCTACAGTACTCGCTTGGGTCTTCATCTCGCTTCACCCATTGCAAGCAGCCAAGCATTCGACACGTTGTGTGACGAGCCCCCTGATTCCACACTGGAACGCATGAAGCGTTCTGGCTGCTGCGCAGGCTCCTTGAGCAATCTCCGTGCTGGGGTTGGAGCGACTGCTGAAGTTCAGCCTCGCAGCTGTGTTCTTCGCAGTGATCTTGCTGTTGGCGCTTTTGGCATCCCTCAACCATGCACTTCCGATAGCCAATAGTTGCGCGAGCGTGTCTACAGCAATACCCCTTGCATCCAGAAGCGATCAGCTTATCGCAGCCTTCGAAGCGGCATTTTGTGCCGCCACCGTGAAGACGGCATAGATGCTTCGTGATTGCTCTCCGGGTGCAGCCCTCAGCCTTGCAGATATGGTAGCCCCCATGACGGCAGCACAAACCATGGGCTTGAACATTTTTGGTGCAGCCTGGATAGCGGCAGAACTTCCACGACGACGATCCCGGTTGGCGAATGATGATACTCTTGCTGGAAGTATTTTCACTCCGGTTAATACCTCCGAGTGAATAGCCGTTAAAGTTTTCCTGCTGCGTATTTTCACTGCTAGAACCGCTGTTACCGCACAATTTGCCGATGGGGGAAGCTGGCGAGTCTGCTGAAACCATTTTCAGGAACTTGTAATATGCAATAACCGTTCCATCACTGTGGCCACAGTTATTGCTCACGCTCATTATCTCGTTTGGAAACTGAACACAGCGACCGAATTCTTGTTGTGGATGCTCGTGGCCTGCGGAGTCTGGCGACGTAGTCGCCACATCGTGCGCCTTTACGGGTCCAAATACGCTGACTTCCGTTGGATGGTCGGCTTTTTGGGCACTATCAACCTGATCCCCGGTCATCTCATACTCGTTCACTCCAGGCAGTGAGGGCATTATGATCTTTATCTCCATATTACGAACAATGACGTCAGCTTTAGCCACTTGATCAGCGAAATTGGTCGTATCACTTTGGCGTGTCTTCTCCTGCTGTGATGAAGTCATTACGATGTCCATGTCTTCGGAATTCACGCTTCCACCCGTCATCTCCCCACCGTCAGCACCATACTCGTCCCCGCTGTCAATATCGCCACCATCTCGATCTTCACGCACCCCATCGGGCGCCTTCTTTTGTGTCACTTGCCCGTCACCGTCCAGTCTTCTCGCCTTCACGTCAAAGAAATATCCAGACCCGGACTCAGCACTCGCTCGAGTTGCACCCCTCGACTCACGACTCTTACTTGGCCTCTGTCCAAGATCCAAGACCCACTGCGTCGCGCGTTGAAGCGCTGCAATTTCCTGCTTCTGATCCTCCAGCTTCTCACGAACTGCCCACGTTGAGCCGAAGGTCTCCAGGAAGAAACTCAAGTTCACCATTATGTCGTCCACGTCTTCCTGCGCTGCCTTACTACTAAGAGTTAAAGTGAGGTTCTCATTTTTTGCACCTTCTTCTTGCTGCGTTTCTTGACTCAAGAGCCGTCGCAAGCGCTTGATCTCGCTCTCCTGCTCCAGCAACTTGGCGCGCACGGCACGCGTGGAGCCGAACTCGTCCAGGAAGAAGGCCAGGTCCGTCATGACCTCATCCTGCTGCACAGGGGTCAGGTCGGACCCCACGGCCTTGACGTTCAGCATCGGATCAATTCGAAAGTGACCAGAATGCGCGTATCTTGTCAAATTCTGGCAACACTTCCCAAAGACCCTTTATTTTGATGTGGATACGCTTGGAGGACACTATTACAGGACTACACGTCTTACAGCTCCTTATTCAATGGATCGACGCCCGACACGACGCTTTCCTGGCAGTGACCGCGACAGAAGCCCCGAGCAGCGACTCGCTTCTTGCACCACTCCACTTTGCACTCGTAGTAGCCTCCGTGGGCCGCGCACAAGCCATTCCGTTGGCGTTGCTTGGTGCAGCCAGGATGGCTGCAGGTCAGCCCCCCGCCGTGCCGGAAGCAGTAGTCCTTCTTCGGTCCATAGTTCTTCGCAGTGTTCGAACATCCTGCTTCTTGGCACATGCCACGCCTCTCTGCTGTTGGATTGGGGCCATGTGCGCTCTCGGTGTGGATGACAGACACACCCACGGGCTCTTTCGGTGTGGACGGTTGCCGGTGCTCGACACAATACTCACTAGGGTCTCCGTCGCGCCTCGCCCACTTCATGCACCCCACGATTTTGCAGGTTACATGGTGGCCTCTTGGAATACCAGCAGAGGGGCCTCTCGGAATACCAGCAGAGGAAAGACTTGGTCGCGTTTCGCTCCCTGGGTTTGACGACGTACCGAGTGTTTGTGTTTGCGTTTGCGTTTGCGTTTGCGTTTGCGGCTGCGCCACTTGACTTTCGATGCTGTGTCTGTGGCAAAAACCTTGCTTCACTCGGGTCATGTTGCACCCTGCTATCTTGCACTCGTACTTGACCAGAACGCCTTTCTCGCGAGCGTGAGCCGCGCAAAAACCCTTCCCACCGGAGACGGTGAGCTTACTGCAATTAACGGCATGGCACACTGTGCCTCCTCCATGTTGCCGGCACAGATACCTGGTAAGTGCTTTCCTCTCACAGCCCTCCGCTTTGCAGATGTAGAAGCCGCCATGACGATAGCACAAGCCGTTCACTTGAACTCTTGAGCTGCAATCCGCGTGAGAACACGTAAACTTAAATTTGCTTGCTGGCTCCTTGCCAGCTCCGATCTTCGCCTTCTCACTGTTGGCAGATGACGCGTTTTCCTTGGAGATGGGTTCTATCTCGTTGATCTGCCTGAACGACCCCGCCGCGTCGCTCGGGTTCTTGACATTAGAACTCGTCGCCTCGGCGCATACCTCATCGACGTATTTGAGTGCCTTCAAGTAGTCACTGACTACAGCACTATTGACAAACTCGGCGCTCACCAACGGCACGCTGGTGGTAGATTGAAGACTACCACCAGCGCCCTTGTCATTCGCACCTTGCTCTCTTTCACGTTCTGGAGATACCATCACCGACACAGTGCCGCCTTCCTTCTGACCTTCCTCTCCAGAGATATCTCTCGGCGACACCGCCGAACCCCCATGCTGTAACACAGCGTTCACAATGGCACCAGCAGTCTTTTCAACTTCAGCTCGGGCACCATCCTTTGGGCTACTGCTCGTGACGTAATTTCCTTGCTGAGTAATCGGTGGGTCATCATTTTCTTGTGCCGCCTTCATAGCATTAGCCAGTCTGTCCACAAAGTTTGGTGCAGCTTCACTCGGCGTTCCACCGTTCTTGTGCAGCTCCCGGAACCAGTTCAGCGTGCACTTCAAGCCCGCGATGAGGTGGCTCTGACTCTGCAACCTGCTGCGCACGGCGCGGGTCGAGCCGTAGGCGCGCAGGAAGAAATCCACGTTCTCCATGATGTCGTCCACGTGCTCCGGGTCTTTTTCCCAGTTTTTAGTGGTATTTTCTCCCACTTTTGTGTCTTTTGCTGCTGGTTCTTGCTGCGGCTGCGTCTTTTTGTCGCCCTGGCGGCCCAGCAGCCGCCAGACCTGCTGCTGGAGCTGCTGGATGTCGCGCTCCTGCGCCTGCAGCTTGGCGCACACCGCGCGCGTGGAGCCGAACTCGTCCAGGAAGAAGGCCAGGTCGGCCATGGTCTCCTCCTGCTGCACCGGCGTCAGGTTGGCGCCAACTGTCGAAGGGTCCAACATGCTTGCAGGTCCCGAGATTCTGCGGCGTGACTGGTGAATTGCAAAGTGACGGGATTCTTTCTTCCGTCTGGCGGTGTTCTCTGAATACTAGGGTTAGGGTGCAGAAATTGTGGCCCCTATACCTATGCAAGCAATCTAAAGAAGCGGATAGGGTTTATATATGTCACGATTTTGCTTTATACCTGACTTTAAGAACTTATCGTGGGATCAAATTTTAACTAAGTGACTGGATTCTTTAGTGCTACCCCTGAATAAAGTGATTTATGATTCTATATCAAGGGCTACTTTTATCGTCGCTGGGTAGCGACGACTTAGGTGTCCGACTCTGTAGAATTTGTCTGTCGTCTACCTTAGGTTCAACATCGTTCTTATGATGAGCCATGTCTGTTTAACGGAGAATGAGCAAGCATGGAAAAGCTCGCTTGCACTCGACTACCTAGCGTTTACCGCATTGGCTTGCAGCACGGCAAGACCATCATGTTTGGGATCAAACAGGTTATCCGCGTAGTAGGACACATAGGACAGTGTATACTGACCATGTTGGCGCATGGGCTGGAGGAAATGCTACGCGAAGTGGGTTCTATCTTAATTTAGCAAGTTGTTACCAAGCGCAGTGAACATTGTGCGTCCGTGGTCCGGTGCAAAGGTTGCGAAGAGCCCATCCAACACGCGATATTATTTTTTCTAACGTAACAATGCTTTTCCAGAGTATATTAACTGGGCGCCCCTTCATGAATGTACATGAAGGGTCAGAATCCGATGATTTCGGCAAACTCAACTCTGGATCAGCAGCTGCATCGGGTATGGGACCGGTATGCCCGGAAAGCCCTGACTCAGGAATACTGTAGGTAACAACGCAGTTTGAGACTTCAAAGGCATGTAGAATTCAAGCAACGTCTGCTCAAAGTTGACGCCCCTTCGCCATTTCTTACTTTTTTTTATTGCTTACCTACATAAACAAAAAATGCGTGCAGTTTGTGCAGTGTCTAGGTGATCTCTTCTCCGTTGCTCGCACAGATCACAT
>JAHWLF010000878.1:0-10559 GCA_024679295.1 Phytophthora parvispora
TCGCCCTTGACCTTCTGGTTTTGAATCAAATTCATCACGGCAGATAAACAACTCCGAAAGAAATTCGCGTCCAATTTGGGTATCTCCTTTTCTTCCTTGAGTAGTCGCAGCACATGCACGTTCGCCAGTAGGTACGCCTCCAGTACACCCTTGTTCATGTCGGCGAGAACTTCCTCCCATGGCAACGCTCTTCCTGGCAGGAACCTTCCTCCTCGCTTGCAAAAGGTGTTCAAGGTTGTCTTCACTGCGACGTAGTCCGTGGTCTTGTTATCGGCGATACGTTGTGCGCGATCTGGTCTTCTGACTCGAGTTTTCTCTTTTTCGATTGGAGGCGCCTCACCCTCGTAGGATGGCTTGTCCGGTTGGAGTCGCTTTTTTCCTCGCATGGCGAATTGCAGGATGAAGTATTTCACACTAATCCCGAAGACCTTCATTCACCATACATTACTGCAAGTTGTAAAGGAGAGCTGCTCGATGGATGATTTGTTGAAAAAAAGATATTGAGATGGGGGTGACATTTTCAGTGAAACCCTTCATATACCGAGGTAAGGAAACAACTCCGGAACGGATAAAGGTGGGGAAAACTTTTTCCACACTACAAAACGCAAAAACCATGCACGGTGGTGACGATGCTCGTGTTCGTGGGGGAGACGGTGGCAGTGACGAAGACGAACGTGCCAGAGCCGAAGAAGAAGAAGATGCTGACTCTGTCTACGACGACGCGGACGTTGAAGAGGAAGATGGGGACGCGGAGGAGCCCGACACTGACTTTGACAAGAAGACAACGAAGGGGAAGGGGACTGCCGGCGAGGAGGATGATGATGATGACGACGATGATGAAGACGACGACGACGATGACGAAGATAGCGGAACTTCTCTGTGTCAGAAGCGAGCCTACGCATACCACCAGCCACCCGAGAGCAGTGAGATAGAGATCGTCCCGCCGGACAAGCGAGTCACCTCTGAGTATATGACCCTCCCCGAGTTTGCCATGGTGGTCGGCACGCGCGCCACGCACATCGCCAATGGGTCTATCTTGTACACGGAGGTGCAAGGGCTCAGTAACCCTCGCGAGATCGCCAAGAAGGAGATTGATGAGAACAAGTGCCCGTTATCAGTGACGCGGAAGGTAAGCCCGACTCAAGTGGAGATCTGGGATGTGAACGAGATGGTTAAGCCGCTGCTGTAGAGATTTTTTTTTAAAAAAAGAATCCTTTAAATTTCTGGCGCATGCCCCTCTTCATAGGAACTCGTGCTTGCACGTGGGGCAGATATGGATGGACTGACCGTTCTGCGAAACCTTGATTACATGGACGATAGTCTCGGGACATTCCTTCGCGGGGCACTTCTTCCGAGCAAGCTCAACGATTGAGTCCGCGTGTGCGTTGCGTAGGTACGTCTGGTACTTGTGCACGGTATTGCCCTCTTGGAGGACTTCGTCGATCACCAGCGTGTCGCGATCCGAGAGCGGATACTCCTCGAAGCAAACCAAGCAGCGGTAGATCATGTCCGACTGCCTGACCACAGTTGTGAGAACATGGTTGCAGTTGTTTCGTGAGCAGAAGCGCATGGTTTTTTGCTTTTGGTGTCGATGGGAAAGTGTTGGAAGGGGTGAATTTTTTCGAGGCGGTTGTTATTGGTTTCGTCCGTGCGTTGGCGGTAGTTATATCTTTTCGAGGCGGTTGTTATTGGTTTCGTCCGTGCATGCGTCCGTAGTAAAGAACTTCGATACCAAGATCGATGCACAAGTCAATTCGCGACAAACAGAACCATGGGCGACGAAGACGTCATCGCTCTACTGAACAAGTTACGCGATGATGTGGATGAGCTGAAGATCCACATCCGAGAGCTGCAGGAGGACAACGCCCAGGCTGCGGTCGAAGGTCGAGACATGTACAAGACCCTGAACGCGAAGTTCGACATGTTCAAGAACCTCGAAGTGCAGTCGCGCGAGTCGATTCAGCAACAGGCCACCGCAAACGGAAAGACCAAGTACACCCGCCCGGCCTACTTCAAGCACCTTTTCCTCGAGGAACGCGACAGATATATGAATGTTCTGTACACGCAGGAGGAGATCGATGCGACGTTCGAGTTGCCTGAGGTGAAGATCAAGACGAAGGAGCTGGAGAGGCTCTCCAAGGTCGCCTCGATCTTGTATACCACGCACATCAAGGCCAACAACCCGGAAGGTCGCTGGGCCGCGTTCACCAGCGTGTACGACACTGCGATGGAAGCAATCAAGGCGAACAAGTAACGGCAATCTGCACGCTGTGTTTCTCTTTTTTATTACGGGTTTCACTGAAAAATGTCACCCCCTCTGTTCCAATTCTTTTTTTTCAACAAATTATTCATCATTTACAACTTGCAGTATTAGATGATGAGTGATGGCCACCAAATTAGTTGAGGGATGCATGTACCTCATTCCGCAATTCGCCATGCGGGGACGAAAGCGACTCCCTCCGGACAAGCCACCGTCCAAGGACGAGATTGTCGCAGAGATGCCGCCGTTACAGTCATCATCACCACCTCCAAAGAGAGTCAAGCGCCAAGACGTGGCTGACCGCATCGCCAAAAACAAGACGATCGACTTCTTCGTGATGAAGAAGACGCTCAAGTCTTTCTGCAATCCTGAAGCGGAAGGTCTCGCGTGGGATGAATGCATCCAAGAAGTCAGCCACGCCGTTGCCGAGGTGTACTTGTTCGCGAACTACTACGGCGGGTGCGGGAAGTCGGTCGACCGAGATGTGAACGCAACCAAGAACATCCTCACCTACAGCAACGGACAGAATGCAACAGCCAGTCATGCTTTATTGAACAGATACACAATCTTCAGCCCATCCATCCACTGGGTGGTCTCACTTGTGTGAGAACGACTCTTCTGCGTGGAAAAGCGGTGTTGACCGCCGGTTCCTCTTAGGCTAAAAAAAGAGGAAATCGGCATTACGAGGGCTAGTGTACTTCGTCGCAGATCAAGATCTCGGCGAGGTCTCTGGTTCGTTGGGTTGCAGTAGAGCAAGTCAGATTTTGTAGGAACCTTTAGTCAGCGTTTCTATAGGGGTGACATTTTTACTGTAACTCGTAGCAAAGAGAGAAAAATGAATAACCACTGATACCCATTGTTTCGCCCAATTTTGTTTTTATTTTCCTCTTTTCCGTGAAGCGTTTGTCGATTTGGCTGTTTTTTTTTACAAAGGTTCGCGATGTTCGTGGTGAACAGCGAAGAAGAAAAAAAATAGGTATGCTTTCATGCGATCGAGGTGAGCTGTTTGACGACGAAGGAAAAATGTAGGTATGCCTTCATGCGATCGAGGTAAGTGGTTTGACGACGACGACGAAGAAAAAGTAGGTATACCTTCATGCGATCGATGTTTTTTGGTGAGGGGGTAACGATTCTTCCGCGGCACGATGCGTGGAGTGAGTTTCGCAGTGGAGTAAAGTGAACCTTCTCCGCAGGGGCGCGGGTTTCCGCGAGGGTGCGTCCAAAAAAATCACTGTGTAATGTTCCAGTACATATTACTCATCCGTCTAAGCTGAGGCAGACAGCTCATGAAGTGGAGCTGGAAGAAGAGAGGCCCGCTGAGAGGGGTAATTCTTTTTTTGTAAAACGAGCACGGCGTATCGTAGCCTTGATTGTTCGTCGCAGGTGACGATCGTACAAACGATCAAGGCCTCGACGGGGGTCTCTGGCTCGTTGGATTGCAGCAGATCAAGTCAAATGTACGAAGCTTTAGGTAGGTTTTATATAGGGTGACATTTCTGCTGAAACTCGTACTATGGCACCTGGAATGAAAACGACGTTTTGGGGGCCGCCTGCGTGGGCGATGCTGTTCAGTTCCGTGGCGGGAGCCTATCCAGTTCGCGTGGACCCAGCTAGCAAGGACCACATGCGCATTGTTCGCAGCTTCAAGGGCATGTTCAAGGCGCTGCGGCACACGCTGCCGTGCCTCCACTGCAGGCAGTCCTTCGCGAAGTACATGCGTGAGATCCCGATGGATGACTACGACAAGTCGCGGCGGTCGATGATGTACTGGCTGTACTTGATACACGACAAAGTCAACAAAAAGCTTATCGCGCAGGAGAAGGCTCGGTACGAGGCGGCCAAGGAAAGAATAGCCTCGAAGCGACTCTCCGCCGCGCAGACCAGACGAACACTGGTCGATGCTAGACAAACGATCCTACGTACCAAGGAATCCCCGCCGTTCGAGAGCGTGCTCGCAATGTACGAACGCCAGCGCTCCCGCAACTAAGAAAGAAAAAAAAAACTTTTTTTGTCAAAGGCTTTCCTTGCTCACTTGAATCGCTTGGAAGCCGCGTCGATGATCACTTGGTGCACTTTTTCCAGCACATGTTTGTGCTGTTGGAGCAACGATACGAGGAGCTTGAGGTTACTGTTGAGTGAGTGAATGTAGTCTTGCGTCTCGTCGGTCTTGGGCTTGGCCACTGTCGCGCCCTTCGGTAGCTTGATGGAACCCTGAATGGGATGCGCGCATGAACGTCATCAGCGTTCTCCACGTAGTACAACACAGAATCAATGCCGATAAGCTCCACCACCAGCTTGATGTTCACGACCCCGTTCGCGAGCAGCATCCGCACATACCCGTCCAACAGCCACGCGTTGTATCGCTGCTGATACGGCATTTCTCCGGGCAGCAGCTGGACATGTGCCTTGTCGAGTAGGTACTTCAGCTGGTTCACGTAGAACGCCGTGTCCTTCGGTGAAATCGGTTTCGCTAGCACGTTGCCCAGCAGACGCTCAAACAGCGCGAATCGCTCGATGGCCGACTCCACAACATCGTCGAACACGCGCGTGTAGCTCTTGCCTCCAATCGGCTTGATGGTCAGTGCAACGCACCCTTCGGCGTATACGATTCCACCTCGCACCATGGGGAACAACAACAGTGAGACTCTATGTGTTTATTATAGAGACTTTCTCGTCTCCACGTTTTTCTGCTGTGTACGTTCTTCTGAATGCCTCCATGCGCCCGTGTCCTAGCACTTCGCTCTTGAGCAGCTCAACCATGTTGGTGGCAGCGTTCACGTCTCGGTCCCAGTAACGTGCGCTACAGTCCGCGTAGTCGCAGCGGCGAACTCCATGACATTCCTTTTCCTCGAACTGCACCTCGGCACGATTGCGAACCAGCACCACGCCCTTGCGCATCTTTCGTTTCGGGAGCTTTATGTTGATGAGATATCGTACTCTGGAAGTGCCCTTCAGCCATCACTGAACAGTTCGTACACAAACTGCTAGCGCTTGAGCTATCTGGTGAAGAGTGTTACCCATGTCATGCAAACGAGTGCAGACATCTCGCTCCGCCTGCGACTTCATCCGAAAAATATATTTTTGTAAAAAAAACAAAGTGGACATTGTCAGTATCCCTTGTAATGGAAGGTCTTGGTGGAAATTTCTTGCTGGGAGCTATTGCTATTGGCTATCTTATTTTATAATTTTCCGTATTTTTGACCAATAGTGACCCGCCACAGAAACTGAAAATTCTCTCTCGCTCATTCCAGAATCTGGCGCCTCGAGGAAAGATGGTGGTCGTGACGCTTGTTTGTTTCATTGTTGGAGATGGGAGCGTGGTTCTTGTTGAGATCGAGACAAGCAAGTTAGTGGGCATCCTGAAGGAAGTCATCGCAAAGAAGCTGAAGTACGCTGGACGAGCAGACAAGCTGCAGCTCTTCCTGGCGAAGAAGGACGGTGTGTGGCTGAATGGGGCTGGCGCGGCAGCTGTGGCGCTCGATGAAGATGGGACACTGCGAGATTTCGGGGATCTGATGGATTCCACGCTGTTTCTCAAGAACGCGAAATACTTTGGAGTGAATTTTCAACCGGGTGAGGGCGAAGTTCACGTGCTGGTGGTGGTTCCGAGGGAAATTACATACAACCGGCCGGAACCACGTGATAGCTCGGACGAATGGTTGGCAGAGTTTTTCACCAAAAGAGTTGAGTTTTACTCATTGCCGTTTGTTGGAAGTCTGAAGAGCTTCGCCGAACAACCTCTCCCTGTGAAGATTCGAGCTAAGAAAAAATGGCTGGATAAATGGAAGCTCAGACCTGAGCTGCAAGAGAAAATATTTGTGTTAGATGATGCCGCTCCGTGCATGGAGTTCAAAGGTCTGATCTTCGGCAAACGCGTGCTGAGACCATTTCGCAGTGGACAGACTGAGAGCTCCTACCATTTGATGTGGGATTTGGTCTTTCGCAATGTGCTCGATCTTATCTTTACTCGGGCACGCATCGACCGCGACTCATGCAACGGCTCGTCAACTGGAACGAAGCGTCCTGACTTCTTATTTATCTTAGATGATGTTTGCGTTTTTCGTGGCGAGGAGAAATCACCTGATGTCAGCATCAGTGTGTCGAATGCTGAGCTTTGTTCGAAACTTGTGTGGGCATATGGAAGTGTGCCGTATGTGTTTGGCTACGCTGCGTCGGGCTACAATATTGATTTACTTGCTCTGCATCCTCGGGGTGACAATGGAGTCGTGACGAAGACCCCTATTGGAACCTTCAACTTTGAACTGAAGGAGCACCTGTTTAAAGCTGTACTCGCGATTTTGAACTTATCGTTGCTTTTCCCAGCCATTGTAGAAGCGTGCCCAGCGTCTGGAAAAGACGAATACAGGGACATTAAGCGTTCGAGTGGTGTTGTTGTGCGCCTGTTCCCAACGTTCGTCGAGAAAGTTTTCCCGGATACTAGCAGTTTTGACCGTCTGAGACTGGTATATGGTCATATGGAGCGAGCTGGTGTTCCCAATGTCGATCGTCTCACAGCTCTGCGTTTTCAAAAGAGGTCGGCAGTGTTTGAGCCTCGCGGAACGATGGTGAGACCATCTAACCTGCTCGATTTGTTTGGCGCCCTGCGAGACGTTCTTCAAGCTCTGGTAGCTCTTCATCGTTTGGGATGGATTCATCGTGATATACGCTGGTCTAATGTGATCAGACAACGAAAAGGTGATTCATGGTTTTTGATCGATTTCGTTGATGCAGCTACCAGTCCGCAGCCATCTTCAAGTGGCCAACATTTGAGCATCGAAGAACACGCCCCCGAGATTTTTGTGGAGAATGGCGTTCACACTACTGCTGTTGACATTTGGGCTGTAGGATTCTTGATTGAGACTAGTGGGGTGAGATGGCTGGACTTTGCCGAAAGATCGTCACTTTATGAGCAGCTGATGGCGAAAGACCCAATAGCACGACCAAATGCAGAGGAAGTTTTAGCCGATCTGGTGGCGCTTGAAGAAACAGCAAAGAGCGAGCAGGAAGCTGACCGCGACTTGCAGCAGGGCGAAAACTCTCGTCGGAGTCAAACACAGTGTCATAAGCGTAAACATTCATGACATTTCGGCAGCATCCAACTATTGCGAGTGGCACTGAGAATGTCCTACTGGTTTTTTTTCACGAAATATATTTTTCAGATGAAATCACAAGCTGAGCGAGATGTCTGCACTTGTCTGCATGATATGGGCAACACGCTCCAAAAAATCGATCAAGCACTAGCGGTTTGTGTACGAACTGTTCAACGATGGCTGAAAGGTACCTTCAGAGTACGATATTCCATCAAGCTCCCGAAACGAAAGAAGCGCAAGGGCGCAGTGCTGATTCGCAATCGCCCCGAGGTAGAGTTCGAGGAGAAGAAATGTCACGGAGTGCGCCGCGTGGACTGTAGCTCACGCTATTGGGACCGCGATGCGAACGCGGCGATCAACATGGTCGAGTTACTCAAGAGCGAGGTGCTAGGATGCGGGCGCATGGAGACATTCAGAAGAACGTAGACAGAAAAAAAACGTGGAGATGAGAAAGTCTCTCACCCAAGGATAAGACATAGACATTTTCAGCGCCCCCTGTAGTACAAACGCTTCTAGGCTAGCCGAAACGTGGGGACCTTGCGCATGAGGTCGTTCGGGTTCTGCGAGGGAATTTGGCTGAGCGGGGTCGTCCCCGTGTCCGCGGAGGTACCGTCCGTGCGCCTGTATGTCGGTCGACCGAAGAGCCCGACCCAGGAGTTGAGGTCGTTGTTGTCGTCGCGTACGGACGGCACGCCGCCGCCGCTGTCGTAGTTGGAGCGTTGTCCCGCGAACTGCCGGTGGCTCTTGACGATGTTTGGCTCCAGCGCGGTCTGGATGATCCCCTGGTTGTAGTCGCCCGCCTCGATGAGCTTGGTCATGTCTGCGCTCGGCAGCGAGCCCGGGAGGGAGTTGCTGAACGCCTCGACCTGCCGGAAGGTGCTGTTATAGTTCTTCTGCACGACGTCGAGGTGCGACAGCATCTGCACTAGCTTCGGGTGGATGTCGCGGTTCGCGTTGATGGCGGCCGTCAGGTAGTCGATGGAGACGTTGTTGTCGATGTCCAGGCGCGCCAAGGCGGTGACCGCGTCCGGCAGCCGCAGACTCGTGTCCTTGGGGTCCGTCTGCTCGACGAGCAGCGTCCGGAAGCCGTCGAACAGCGTGTAGGCAGCGGCGCTGTGCGTTCGGCTCTCGGCCACGACGGCGTCGTACTGGGTGACCTTCTTGCTCTGGCTGGCGTCGAGCTTTTCGATGCGCGACGACATCGCCTTCGCGTTCGAGGCCACCACCGCGGCAGCGAACACGTCCACCAGCACGGCCGCGGTCGCCTCGATGGCCGACGTTTGGTTCTTGGCCTTCATGACGTCTGGGGTCAGCGTGTCGACCTCCGCATACTTCTTCTTGATGGACTTGGCCGTCGCGACGAGGTCGGTCATCCTGTCCACGCACTTGCTCTTGGTCGGCCCGGTTACGTTGATGACGCTGTCCACGTCGGTGACGTCGACCTTGAGCTGCGCCATCTTGCCTCGGATAGCCTCGATGGCCTTGGTGTTTACGTCGCTGTCGCTGACCATGACGTTCAGCAGGTTGTCGAGGGAGTCCGCCTGCGAGGCGATGCCTGCGCGCGGGTCGTCCTCCGTCATGAACGGGCACGAGCTGCCGCAGGGGCCCTTGCTCTTACATCGACTATGTGCAAACGCGCGCAGATATCCTATTGTGGAGTCGAACACGCCGCCCTCATTCTCCTCGTTCTTCTTCCCCCCCAGCGCACCCACCGTGCCGCTTGCGGTGCTCCACTTCGTGTACAGTGTAGGAGAACGCTGCGATGATGAATATGGTGCCGATGACCAGCGCGGCGGCGATGACGGTCTCCGCCGCAGGCCAGCGAAGGTGTTCCTTCAGCCAGTTTCCCCCGCGGAAACCAATGTCGTAAGCGTCGTAATTGCTCGACATGTTTTGGGTTCTTGGCGAAAATAGGAGGAAGTGTATATTCATCGTTACGATATTTTTTCCCCCGTTTTTTATCAACGCGCGCTCCACTTACTTCCCCCTCTACACCGGGCTCGACACAATCTTCACGTACCCGATGGCCTCGATGGTGACTTCGGAGGGGAACGTGACCTTCACTACGTCCCCGGGAGTCGCGCCGATCCAGACCATCTGCTTGTCGTTCTCGAAGAGCTTGGGTAGCGAGTCCGGGTTGATGAAATGCGCACGCAGCTGGTCCACCGCCTCCGCGGACAGGATCTCGTATTGCGGCGCCAGCTCGTGCTTAGGCACCACAACTTTGAACAGCTTGTACGGGAACGACTTGAAGTCGTGGCTACGGTGCTTCTTCTCCTCGCGCAGCGCTTGCAGTGCATCAGCCATGCTGCCGGATACCCCCTCAGGGGTCACGATGAGGACCTTGGCGGACGGGAAGCGCACATGGTTGATGAACTTCTTCATGTTCGCGCGCTTGGTTTCGCACTCGGTGCCTGGGTAGATCAGCAGGATGTGTGTGAGCGTGATGCCGCGGGTGTCGGACGTTTCGTTGAGCGAACTAACCAGGTTCTTAATCGCGGCGAGCTTTTCGTGGTCGCTCGCCACGCTCTGGTCCACAGACGACAGCAGGACGTACTTGTCGCGCTGGATCCTCTGCACGAAAGCATCTTGGTCCAGCTCGTCGTCTAGAGAGACCAGCCGACGGTAGGAGTAAAAGATCTGGATGTTGCGGTAGATCACGTACAGCTGCTGGTTGAGGTTGTCCATGATGTGCTTTTTTGTTCCTTTTTTTCTTCTCTCGACGCGATTAATATATAGAAAAAAATGGCGCCACCGTCTCCCGTTACCATGAACTGGGTGCTGGGCGGCGTGGTGGTTTGCCTATTGGTGCTGGCGGCGTGGATGCTGCCGGTAGTATTCGCTGATGCGAGCGACGGCAGCAGCCATCCGCACCGACCACCGCCAGAGGTCGCCATCACGCGGCGCGACGGACTGGGGGTGCTGGCCCGCCTTCGCAGATGCGAAACCTTCGTGGCCAAAAGCAGCGCCCTCCCGGCATACGAGAAGGAGCTGGCGCTATTCCAAACAATGGGGAAGCAAGAGCAGCAGGAGTACTTGAGCTTGAGCAGAGACCAGAAGATTATCAAGTATGGCAATCGTCTCGTGTGAGGGCTGAAGATCCATATTTTTTTTTGTCATTTTTTGTGAAACCATCCAGTACTACGAGTTACAGTGAGAATGTCACCCTCTACGGAACAGCTATATGCTATCTTCTGGGAAGTGACGAC
>JAHWLF010000879.1:0-10557 GCA_024679295.1 Phytophthora parvispora
AGGCGTTCTCGATCTTCTCGGTGACGACGTACTCGCCCGCCCTGGTAAGGCTTGAAGATGTTCTTCTTCTTGGGGTCGATGAGGCTGAGCCTGCCGTCGGCTTTCCAGCAGCCGATGGCGCCCGTGTCGAACCTCAATTGCCTCGCGTGCCATCGCTGGGTTTTCATAGTACTCGGTGAACACCTGAGGGCCTTTGACGAGGATCTCGCCTCGAGGCGGGGGCTTTTCTTGGCTAGTGTAACCCAGCTCCGAAACGTCTTCCAGCTGCACCTGGCTGTACATGACGGGCGAGCGCACGTGTGACTCGGTGGGCACGTCGGCGGCACCCACGCAGACGGTGGCCGTCGATTCGCTGAGCCCGTAGCCCTCCACGACGTCGCAGCAGAAGACGGCCTGCATGAACTACTGACGTCCACGCTCATGGGCGCCGACCCCGAGGAGATGCACGGGGTGCATCGGTGCTCGCGATTCCGTGAGGCCTAAGTGTCGGTGACGCGCTGACCTGGCAGCAGGTCGAGCGACATCTTGGCCAAGTTTCGAAGGATCTTCACCTCGCCGACGGAATCCACCAGCTTATCCAGCAGCCGCAGCTAGTCTGCAGCTAGTACTTGTACGCCTGCCTGCGTCTGGATCTGCGCCTATGGGGGCGCCCCCGTGCAGTCGCGCCACCAGCGCGTCGCCTGTCATGGTGCTCGTGCGAGCATGTCACGAGTTGGGCGAGTGCAATCGGCCACCCTGCCAACATCGTCGTAGCCGGAACGGATACAAATATATAGTATAATAGATTTAATATTTAAATAATATTGTTTGGTCGGTTGTTGGGGTGAACATAAAAACACCTTCTACTGGACATTTAACGGTACATAAGCATTTTGCTTCAATCACGCACTGAAGTTTTAACCAATCAAATTGTTGTTTTTACTTCGGTATAGACAATATTTTGTCCAGAAAGGGCGAATGTTTATACGGTAGCAAAAGAGTTAAGAAGGATTCAGGTATTCTGCTGAAGCTACTCGCCATGGGCGTTCCTGCCGCGGCTACTGGTCTAGGCGCTCCGGAGGCTGGTGTGGTCGTCAGAGGCGGGATCAAGCAATTAAACGCGAGCAAGAATTGAACCGCGAGCAAGAATTGAATCCAACTATGCTCAGCGCTTAAGCTATTGATGACAGCACTAGTAATCGCTAGCGTGCTCCAATCTGACAGAAGCGGTGGTTGCAAGATGTTGCAAGCAAGCATGAGTAGTTTTTTTAAATTACGGGCGAACGGCTTGATGTTCTTGCGATCCGATTGAATATCCCATTTCTCGAAGTCATCCTTACTGATCTTCTTAGCACACTTAGGTAGATCGTACTCCGTGAAAAGGCGAGTCATTGCAGCGTTGAGCTGGGCTGTCATATCCGCAAGACGGACATACATGGCAAGTTGCTCTGGCGTGGCGTAATTTTCAGCTGTGCGGACCATGCTCTGATTGCGAGCACGAATTGCAGCGGCGCGAAATTACTTCTTTGCCTGAGCATCGGTACCTTTGCCTGCTTTGCTATCAACAAGTAACAGAATGTGAAAAGCTTCGTTTTGCGAGCTTCAAGACCCTTCGAATCCATGCTTAATCACCTTCGAATATGCGTTAAGAAAGCTGAGATCCTCGACTCCATTGCCAATATCGCGGTATAGCTTGAAAAGATAGCTGGATCGCGCACGAATGGTAGCTTCGGATAGAGGCTTGTCAGTAACAAGCATCTTGACGAAACCTTCTCTGGTTAGCATGACGATTTAGACAAATCTGTAAACTTTGTTATATACAATATAATCAAAGCTTAAAATAGAATTTTGTTTTGAATCAAATATATTTATTAATATGCAAATGGATCCGACTGAATACGTTGGCCTTGATCAAGCAGAACCTATCATAATTAATGACCATTGTTATACAGTAATCCCCAAAGAGCCGATTGCAAAACATAAAGATGCGAATGAAGCATTTCGACGACTTGGGACTTCAAAACTGTCAGCTCGCCATGAACGACCACATGCACGAACAATCCCGATAACTCCCAAATATTTCAAAAAGCGTTGAAGAGAGTCACAATTCGATCGCGATTCATTTGTTATCATTCTTAAGCGATAACAAATATGTATATTGCAAAACCTAAGTCACTAATTGCAATGGAACCCAGTGTTGAGGTCAAGAAGAAAAGCCGCTGCACTCGTTATTAAAAAAACCATAGTAAGCGCTGCATGAAAATCCAGAAAGAATAACCGTCGGAGCTCGACACGCTTACCAACGCGCGTATAACCATAGGAAAAAAAAGCTGAAAAGCTAGCTGCTAAAGCGGCTGGTGAAGCCGCCACGTTAGAGTGGTATTTTTTATCTCGGCAATTCGTCCAACGATCGCTTGAGGGCTGGTGTTTTCTCGATCACGAACTGGTTTTTCGATAACCATTCAAGATAGTTACGGTTGATCGCAAGAATCTGCCGGATGGTACTGCCTTTGTATTCGCTCCACGTCATTAAATAATATTCATCCATGTCACAGAACCTACCTTTCAGAAATTTATCAATGGGGGTACCTTTGCCAATAAGATGCTTTTGATTACTTAGCAAAACGGCAATACCCAGTGTTTCCATTGTATACGTCTTCGATCGATTGGTAGCGATACCTGCCAAAACGCAAAACAAGAGGATTCGGCGTTGATTTCGTCGTCAGTATCATCATATGAATCTTTGCGAAACATATGTATCTATACATGATAGCTAAATAGCTAATGACAAAAAAAATATTCGATATGAACTAGATCGAGTACAAATAAGGTTCAAGCGCAGTCGTTAAACTATCTATTTTGTATCTTTTCAATCTGCGGCCAGAAGATTTTGAAGTTGGGATGTAGTTAAGCATGTCTTTATCAAATGTTTGGCGGGTCATGGGTGATTTGATTTTGGCTCTATCGATAAACTTTAGGTATCGGTCCCACATTTCGGACGGCATTGGCGCTTGATTTCCCCAGTGATAGGTTTTATCATCATCAGACAACATACTTAGTTCAGCATCGTTGAACTCGTATCCATCCGCAACGGCAACGCGCGCATTAAGTCGCTCTAGCTCGTTTAGAAGGAACTTAACGAGCGAAGGTGCCTGAACGCGCTTTAATGTCTGTTTGTATTCAGTACGCGAAGTGTTTTACGGGCCCCATCCCTCAACATCGACGTTGCGAATGAGCCAATGAAAGATATGTTTTCCAGCATTTTCATTGCCAAGTACATTCCAGATTTTTTTAAATAACTGGCATCGCCACTCTTCGATTCATTCGTTTCAAGGCAAAACACGCGTCGGTCACTCTCTTCGATGAACGAAGCAAAGTCTGGGTTCGAGATTACCACGCAATTGATAAAATCTTTGACGGTGGAAGGCGCCTTGCCTTTATAATCAATCTGAGTCTTCTCCGAGGTAATCAAATTCTTGAATTTATTCATCAAGGCGCGATACTTGTTATCTAGAGCTTCGTCGAGAACACATGAAAGAAGCGACTAGTGGATCGAGTTGAACTGCCCCGCAACGAGATCCATGTTTGCCGCCGTTAGCAATAGATTCGGGCCAATTACAAAACGTTGATAAATATCAAACGGAGAATTCTTCCCGCTACCTTGCATGCCTTTCACAATAATAATCAAGCTTGTTTTGATCATTGGGTTGATAAACTGATGCGCGAAGTACTTTAAAAGATGATTGTACACTTTTTCATCATTAATGAAAGCGCTATCAAAGCCATGAACAAACCCGCTGCAAATATTAAAGTTCTTGCGAGTTTCATACGTCGTATCTTTATCGAATACACCAAATGGCTCAAGAACCGTTTTGCGATGATTGATCAAGTGATTGATCACTTCACCTAGTGATAAACTCACTTCAACGATTTCACCGTCATCATTTTCAAAATAAACATTAAGCTCGTATTTTCTCAATTGCATAGTGGTTCTGGGAGTGAACGTTGGCGTTCAAACATATTGACGCCCATACTTGCGCTCATCAAGCACCTTAACGAATGCAGCGGACTCACCATTGTTCTCAACAAGGATCAGCGTTTGTCTTTTCGTAGTACTTGGCCACTACAGTACATTGCTGCAGAGTCCAACCTGATGGTGCAGGTGCATTGGCAGGAGTAGGAGCTAGGGAAGTGGAGTATGTTAGAGACCGGCTCAGGGAGGAGACATTCTTGGGCAACCGCAACCTCGGGCAGGTCTGTAGGTCAGTACCAAAACATGTATGCATGCAACGACGAGGAACCTTCCCGTGTACGTCTCCGCACTCCAAGTCCACCGTCCACTCGGTCGGGACGTCAACACTAGACACCCCGCATCCCGCGTGGTCGCTAACCACGCTCCCAGCCACTCTAGACGCACACAACCTGTCTTCGCTCTCTCTGTAACTACTCTCGCCGCACCTTGCAATTACTCTTGCGAACCGCCAACGTCCCACAATGTAAAGGGCTACCGCCGCAGAACACCACGCTCAAGACCTCGCCTGATGTTAGGTGGAGACAAGTCCCCACGCGTAGTAGATTAGCTGCTTGGCTTAGACCGATCCTGTCCAAACTGCAACAGAGAGGTGGGCGTGCGACCGCGCACCCAGAGCTGTCACGTACACTAGCCTAAACAATAGCTACACTCGACCTAACTATAGCGTTGGCTACCGCCAGGGGCCTCCTGCTCACTGAGATCCTTCCCTCGACGACTACTCACGTCCTTCTTCTCCGCCGCTCGTTCCGCATCTTCCTCGTCTTCATCCTTGCTCGCATACTTTAGCCCTCATGTCCTTCGCCGTGTCATCCCTCCTGCCGGAGGCACGCAATCGCCTGCGTACTGACGTTGCACTTCCCTTGGTCGATGGCACCAGCTCCTGGGGCCCTCCTCGCGCACCCAGTCTGTCACCGAACTCGTCCCGAACTCGGCCTGCTGCTTGCTTAGCACGCCCAACTTCAATTGTCGCCTTCAACATCACTGCCCGTGCGATCGATCGTCACTCTCACGGGGTTGCTCGCCACTGCGGGCTCCATCGCCACTAAGGGCGCGCGCCGTCCACAGTCTGATCAAAAAAGCTAATTCAGCAATCTCCATTGTCTCTCCATCTCGCATAGCAAGATCGTTGAATTCAAGGCGGTTGCGTTCACGAACAACATTGCGATCAATGTTTTGTAAGGCTTTGTACAAAGCATCTAGACCGTCAGCATAATCCTTGTTATATTGTTCTGCTGATTCTTGCGCTAGTTTTTTTTAGCTGTTTTTGGCTTAGCTTGACTTTTAGATTTACCGGTCTTGTTAATCTTGCTAGACTTCTCTACCTTTGGTAGCTTTAGCTTTGAAAACGCATCAAGATCATCTTCTGAGAATTCGGTACTATCCGCTACTTGCATAGGAGTATGGTTTCCGAACCACCGCTTAAATTCCATATCTTCATTATGGTTGTATTTCCAGAATGCTGCATTCAGCTTCTCGTTGAACAAATATATCAGCATTGTCATGTACACGATCGCACTCAGGACAGTAGCTTGGTCGAATCCGTTTCACAAACAACGAGTTGCCTCGAATTGAGTTTGAGTATATATTCGGGATCGTACACGGGAACTCGATCGGCATCACGTTTAGCCAATACCTTCTTTACGAAGTCGCTACTCGACTCTTCGAATGCTTAGCGATCAGAACGAATTGCCTGGATTTGTAGATCTTCGTTAAACTTGTGTTGTCTGATACAGTTATCGACATCGAGTAGATGCATAGTTTCAAAATTAGTCTTAAAAGACTTGGCTATCTTAACTGTATTGCCGAATTCGGTCGATCCTGTAAGCGATAAACTACCGTTTTCTTGTACGGCTGCGTATCAACGAACCCATGCGAGCAAAGCATCGTTTTGTATTCATCCCCCATATTGGGGATAATATCAATGTGTTCAGCATTCATTAGTTTAATAACGGCCTTGCGTTCCGAAACGTTCATTGCAATATTGGTTATGATATGAAAACTGATTTTAACTTCATCGGAACCTTCTGGACGAGTCTGCTCGACTACCGCATAATCGATATTCTTTTCATATCGATCGTAACACTCACCAACAGCGTCAAGGCAATTGTTTAGTGCTGTCATCATGTCAGCGCATACGCTTTCAGCAAGTGAAGCTGTTTTGCTGTTTTTACAAACGCATCATAGTATTATTTGGAGACGACCGTTTCTAAATCCATGAAAAGTCTAATCTCGGGGTCTTGGCCAATAAACACATCATGGGTTTCGCATTCGAATTTGTTTTGAGCGTGGAAGAAAGTAATAAACGCATGCATATCCACGGTATTGTAAAACCAGATGAATTTGCTTGATTTGGGTTTGCTCCCACTTGACATGTAATGTCTATCAACTCTGATCACGCGGCAGCCTTCGATATCATGTAAGTATGACGATGAACCATTCTTGAGAAGGTTCCAAGATTCATACGCCTTACCATTCGCGCACCTGTCGATCCAATATTCATATTCTCTGCCTTTGAACGTAATAAAGCATTCGAAATCATAGAATCTTTTTTTTAATTGCCTGATGGTTTGGCTCATCTAGTATAACAGAGTCAGAATCTGACGAGATGGAAGTATCGTTCAGCGACAGCGTAGGTGGAACTATATTAGTCGGAATAATTTTCTCCTCGTTGGATTTTAATTCAATGTTTTCAGTCGTGTTGCAAGGAACATCGTTGTTGGGTTCTTCGTCATCCGATACATCATCGTAGTCACCGTCGGCTACGTTATCCGTTTTGTCGGCAACCTCCACGATCTCCGGAAGAGGCTCGGTCTCCTTGATCTCTTCAATAGGCTTCTTGTTGATATGTTGGAAGCACCATTCCCCTTTGCGTCCGCACTTCTCTCCGCTGGTCATAATGTCGTTGCACATGTTGTTACTAGTCGTTTGCAATGTTATGTACATTGTTATATACATATTTTATCGCTTAAGATGATATTTTTTTATATCAGGGGGTCACGAGTGCCGGCCTTTGAAGTGAAGGGGCCGTGGTGCTGTCTCTCTGTTTCTGTTGATGTAGACGCTCTATCTATATTATATATTGTACTCTATTAATATAAGGGACACTAAGAGACATTAAAATAAGTTAATAAAATAGTACTTAAAGAAAAACGTAAAACGTGATCGTGTTTACGAATTACGATTACGATTTTTTGTAAGTAATAAAGAGAATTGGTCTGGGGTCGAGGCCCTGTGTCCCTTGTTTGTGTGTTCCAGTCTGTAAGATGATTACGCGGCGTCTACCACCTAAAAGACGGCAAGGAGGGTGGCGGCCCCGCCTTATTTTCGGCGTCTCGGGCGTCCTTATTCCCTTCCCCTCTCAATCTGTCGCGTTTACCATCTCTCTGATAAGCAATTATCTATTCGCGGAGGTAAACTACCCGTGAAATCTATTGAATTGATGTTTTTATGGATTCGATCATCGGTTTAGGTGCTCCGCAGTCTTATCCATGATTTGATTGGTCTCATCCTCGGTCCGCCCTCTTCCAGCGGTCGAGATCAGCATCGATGTCGATCGCGCTTGCCTAGTTTGATCTCACTCTTGATTTTGCTCAAGCCTCCTCAAGCACCTTTCAGTCTCGACCTCACTACCACGAACAACTCTCCTAACAAGTCGACGAAGTCTAAGTCTCGCTCTCAGTCCAATTCGGCCCAGTCTCGCTCCCGTTCCAACTCTGCTCGGCCTGAAGTCGACCCTTCGGACTTGCCTCAAGCGTCTATCTACGTTCGTTCGGACTAACGATTTGCCTACTAGGTAATGCTGGTCGTGCAACAATTTGGTTCGTAGTGAGGTCGAGACTGGGTACCACGCCCACCGCGACAATGTTAATCCTTCCTCTGGATGGGTTAATTTGATTGTAATGGAGGTCGAGTCGGCTAATCTGCTTCGACCGCATGGTCTAGTCGAAGAGGGTCATGCTGTAATTCAAGAATTTGTTCAGCATGTAATGGCTACATTTGCGACGATGGCAATTGAAGACATCGAATCTTCTGATGAAGAGGAGAAGCCCCCAGTTGGTTACGCGATGGTGTCACGTGATCGTTGTCGCCGCCGCCCGATGATCGACAACGGTCACCAAGAGTATGACAATCAAGCGATGGTGGCGTATGGTCGCCAGCCTTCATGGGAGTACCGTGGGCAACCTGGCTACGGCGCCTACGACAGCGAGGACGACTACGATTACAACAGCGGAGACAGGCTTTGAGCAGGTTTGAGATTGTCAAGATTTTCCAAAGGTCGCTAAATGCGTTGAATACAGCGACCCCATTTTGATGTAACTTGTCCGCGAAGCGGGTTTGTAGCACAGCGAGTTAAACATATTGTAGCTGAGTATGATCGACAACAGAAAGCGACTTAGATAAAGTATGCTCAGGACTCTGAGACCGGGGCGCGATTCAACTCCCCGGTCAAGCAGTATAGAAAATGCGAGTTAGATGTACTCTAGAGGTCTCTGATGGCCTCCAGGAATGTCTAGTTCCTGTGACGGATGTCTGCTGCGTGAGAGCGAGATGACTGAGAGGTGGCCCACGAGCGAAATCGAGGTGACCGTACCCTCGAGTACATCTAGCCGGCATTTAAAGTAGCGCCGGTACGAGGACGCTTCCACCACTATTCGTTCGTAGCACAAGTGATCAAGAAAAACACACACAGCATTCGTGGAGTTATGGTCGTAAATGGTGCCATGATGGAAAAATATGGCGCCCTGGGCACCGTAACATGCAGAAAACCATCGAGTTGAAAGCAGCGTACCAAAGTTCAGAAGGGGATGCGACCAGTGCATGCATTGAAGTGTCTATCCAGGAGATGGTGGCATGCTACAACAAGAAGAAACCGAGTACATCGGTGGTTGTCCCATTTTTCAGGATGGAGAGCACTCCGACGTACTGTTATGCCCACTGCCTCTGGCGTGCTTGCTCAGCACGCAAGGGCAATGCGGAGCAAAGGCGCGGGCGTGCTTGCTCGTGGCCAGAGGCTCAACGTTCATGGGCTTGCTACCCGAAAGGATCAGCAAGTCACAGTAAACATGCATTTCCTTAAAAAGACAAGAAGACAGAAACATTGAACATGCATCTAGTAGGAAGACATGAAAACAACACAAAGAGATGATGTTAAGTACATAGGTAAGAAGAACAAGCAGAAATAATCAAAGGTAGCCCGTGCTCGCCTAGGAGCACGGCGAGGCAAGCAAGTAGTAACCACTCACAATTCAATTTTCCCTATCGACACCAACCACCACATAGCGACTCTACCTACACTCACCTCCCTACCAAGACCCACACTCCGACAAGGCTTGACACGTACTGGTCAAATGCTTGGAGATGGTTAGGCAAACGATGTAACGGGGTTACACGTGCAAGTGGCTACAGCCACTTGCTGTTCTAACAGACACCGCGTCTGTTAGAGTTTAGTTACTTCCTCATCTCGGTGCCGAGCACCGATGGATACATTTGAGGTGGACAACTTCTACAGCTGAGTGGCCCACACACACCCAAGATTCCTATTGGTAGAAAGCAGCATCTTTCTACCAATCAGCGACGTACATATCGACGGAGCTCTGTCAGCCAGCCGCCGACAAGCCCCATCATTGATGATAAACAGAATTAGCACATTTAGGAGGAAGTTACCTTTAGAAAATAAACAGTTCTCATTTTGACCTGAAACAGCTTTTTGGTGTCTTATTTGATTTATACTATACTCGGAGGCCCGCGTATACCAGGTCCCGAAGTGGTGGCAGCATCCCGACAACTTTGGTAATGACCAGAGTTGCCGGGGTGACACCACCGGTAAGTACATAAGAACCAACCAAATACATCCTATTCTTTGCATACTATAGCTTGTACTGCAAAAGTAGAAGTATCTGGTAGACGATAATAGCCGACGGCACCCCGAGGCGCATCGCGCGAGAACCTCTTTCCCACGCACGACGTCGTGTAAAAGCTCGGTGACTTCGGCGTCCGTGCCAACGTCCGCCTAGACAAGCCGCATAATATCCGAACGGCTGCACCTGCGAATTGAGAGCACGAGCTAGCGCCTCCGATCTCTGCGGCCCGTTCCCTACTATAGTCTTTTGACTACATGTTTCCTCCGCTACTCATACGTGATAGGCTGTCTGCATCTAGATATGGGCTCCATTTGGCTCCATTCTGCCCCTCTAATTGGGGGTGGTAAGGCATAGCAGTAATAAAACCCGGGCTAAAGTATAGTTAGTGGTGTAAAACCGAGCCAGGCCTGGAATAATATCCGACGTGTAAAACTACCTTTGGGGGGGGGTCCCATATATAGAGGGGAAGTCTGCGTCCTTATACAGAGGAGCATGTGTGACGTGCAACAACACACCATTATCAGATTCAGATTATTGACACGGACGGATGCTGGCAGGACGACGGATGCCGCTGCGCTTCGAGGCCGCGCGCGGCGGCGTGTGGCTGGACGGGGAGCCGTTCTTCCTCAAGGGCGCGAGCTTCTTCGGCATGGAGAGCGACATCTGCGTGCCGCACGGGCTGTG
>JAHWLF010000880.1:0-10556 GCA_024679295.1 Phytophthora parvispora
GACTGGAAGCGCGGCTTGGGCGCCACCATGGGCGCGCGCACGGAGCTCACGGCCGCGCGGTCCAGCTCTTCCTCGCCGATCATGTCCTCGATGTCGTCCATCTTGCGTCTCGCGGGGCAAATCTGCGACTGAATAAGAATGGCCGGTGGTGGTGGCGTCAAGCCGTTTTCCGACGTTATTATTAGTAAGGGGGATGATTAGTAAGTAGAGGAATAGGGGTGGACTAAAGGGGAAGATTACTCGTTTAAGAGCCTTTTACTAGTGGTAAAACTATTGTTTATTGTTGAGTGGAGGTAATGCAGGATACGCAGCGCCGCTGAGTTGAGCGTGACGAAGAGTTCATGGAGTATGAGCGGCGCCCGAGTCTCCGAGACGCGTGCCTGTGTGCTCAGTTCAGTTGAATGGACCCACTGCGTTGCGGCGCCCGCAGCGCCGGCACCAACAGGGTCGTTCGGTTGAAGGCAAACGGGCGCATCTGGCTCCGAAGGCGAACTGCGATTTGCAAGCCACTGGGAAATCACGAGCTTGGGGCTGGAAGCGTCCCGGTGCGGCAGGCTACTGTCGCCGGACCCGCAGATGAACCGGTGGCACTCCATGCAAACCTGCCTCTGACGCCAAGTCTGGCAAGAATTTCGCCTCGCGTTGAGAAACGAGCCTCTGGTTTCGAGTCACGCCGCATCAACAACTGAGCTTTTCGACTGGAGCTGGGGCGGCAGATACGTTCAGTAAGCGCTCGCATTGACGTGACCTAGGCATTATTGCACGCCCAAGAAACAGCGGCGAATGCATTGGACCAGTCGGTCGAGTGACCAGCTTGGCTGTTTCGGGAGTCGGAACCGACAACTGCAACGCGGCCTGCTTTCTTCGCGCCGGGCTCCTATTTGCACGCACCATACTGTATGCTCACCGTGTTTACCCACCTCAGTCAACAGACTCAGCAGAGCTCGCTCGCTTTCACCGTTGCGGCCATTTTCATTGTCTGTTACACACTCGGACATCGCAGAAATCTACCTCAAACGATGCAGACTCTACATGAGAATCACCGCACCACATGCAGCAATCTTCTTTCTCTGACCCTCTTCAACTGAACTTGCAGATGACCGTCGGCACCTTGAACACGTTGCCGTCGTCATCGGAGCACGACGTCTGCAGCTCGATGTACTTGCGGCTGCAATCCACGAGACCTTCGTAGCGTGATTCCACGAAGGCCCGCAGCGGCTGCGTCATTTGGCTGGCGTAAAGCTCCTTCAACGCCTTGCCGTAAGCGTTTCGGTCGTACAGCATCAAGCCACTGACGGTGCGGTAACGCAGATCCTTGTCGGCCGCGCCAGTGTTGCCCATTTCCGCAACACGGTGGAACAGCAAGTCGCAGTTGAGCTCCGTCTTCTCCTTGAACTGAGACAGGAAATCTTCAAGAGTCGACTCCGACGACAACTCGATTAGCGTCGAATCCCACTTCGTAAATCCAGTGGGCTTGCACTTGACCTCCGACATCTCCACCACATCGTATTCGTCCTTCGCACGAGCAGGTGCGGCAGGCTCTTGCATCAAGTACATGTTCAGGCCTAGGGAATTGGAAGAGTCCTTGAATGCTTCCAGCTCCTTGCGCTGAACCAACTTTAGCATCTCCAGCATTGCCAGACCGGTCACGGATGCCGTAGTCGTTGCAATGGCCGGAATGATTTTGCCTGCAATCATCTTGCACTTGTGGCGCGATGCGTCGCGGATGCGGTAGTTGAAGGCCCGCAAGTTCGACGCCGCGTAGATGAAGTCGATGTGGAAGTTCATGTCCTGGTCCTTTTCAAAGTCTGCAGGCTCAAAGGACAGACCCGACAGATCAAACGTTTCGAGCTCGTGGAGCAGCTCAATGAGCTCATTTTTGTCGGAATCGTTCGAGTTCTTGATTTTCTCCTGCTCCAGACGCTTGATCTCGTCCGAGTCCGCCGCAATCTTCTCGTTCGACGGTTTCCAAGTCGCCGGAACATACTCATTGCCAAGCTGCTCATAAGTGGCTGGATCACGCCACTTCGAATCAGCAGAAACCAACTTCTGCTCAGGCGGCGGCTGAATCCCATAGGACACAGCCAGAATGTTGGCGGTGGCGCGCACAAAGTTGAGGTGCAAAGGGTTCTCCGGGTCAAAGTTGTCAACCGGCTGAGGGAAACGCTTCGCACCCGACCAGAACTTCTCTCCCGAGTTGGTCAGGTGGTCCTCCGGGAAGTTGTGGATAAGCTGCAGAATGCGGTCACGGAAGCGCGACGTCATGAGCTCAAACGCCAGCGTAACACATTTCTCGAACGTAATATCCTTCGCCGTCTGCAGCGTGCCACGCAGGCTGCGAAGTCGCTCTAGCTCCTGAACAATTGCAGCTGACACAAGCTTCGGGTTCGGGTTTTCCAACGTAGCCTTCTTAACCTGGTCAAGGTATGCGGCGCGGTCTTCCACAAACTTTTTCGCCTCTGCGGACGGCACGACGAAAAGGTCTTCAAACTGCGCACGCGACCACTCAATGCAGTGCTCAATCAGTGACGGGAAGTTACGCAGTGTGCACATCGGGATGCCATCACCCTCAGCATCCTTGGGACCATCCGCATAGCTCTGGGTCTTGTAAGGGATCACCACCTGCACATTACACTTTGTGCCCAGTGTGCCGCTCTCCAGAAGTGGTAGCTTGTGGAAAACACACTTGCTGTCCACGTACAGACGTGCCTTGACGTTGTCCAGGGCGTTTGTGACGACATCCAGGTCGGTCCAAAATTGGTCGTCGAACACATTTTCAGTGTGCGGGGCAACGAGCTGCTCCAGAGTCTTTACCTTAAGGTCCGCGTTCATTTGATGCACCGCAGCCGTCGCTGCCACAGACTTCGGTTGGCCCACGTTGTGCTCCCTGAAAAGGAACTGACGGTTCAAGTTGCTCACTTCGATGCGATCATTGTCTGTGACCGTCACAAGGCCCTTCTCACCACACGCAACGCCAATCATGGCAAAGTTCTTCAAATACTCGCAACCAAGTGCACCGCAACCCACAAGGAACGTGCGGATATTTCCTAGCTGCTTTTGGAACGAAAGACCGAACGCCGTGATGATGTGGTCGTAGCGCGAGCCAATCGGCGTCGCATCCGTCGGACGCTCGTCAGGCAGCACCTCGAATGCATCCAAGTGCAGCCATTGTTTCAGCGGCGTGAATTTGCCTGTGAACTTGACAACTTCTTGAGCGATAACTCCACCGTAGAAAGCTGCCAGAGGGTGCAGCTCAACTGCAGCGTACAGAGCGGCCTGTCGCGCAATCTTCTCATCAAGTTCTTCGAGCTGCATCACTTCCTGCTTGTGGGCTCCTTCGCGAGTGAAATCAGAAAGGTGCTGAATGCCCTCCTTCGCAATCGCAACAACTTCATCCGCTTCTGCATCATTGTGAGGCTCCGGGTAGCGCCCGTGGCGCTCCTCGAACTCCATAAGACTCCACATGATCACGTGAAGCTGCTCCGCACGTCCAAACTTGGCTCCATCCGTGAACATGAGTCCGAATTCACCAGCAGGCACAGGCGACACAAGCGATTCCTCCAGCGACTTGAAGTTCACCGTGAACGGCTTCTTGTGCTGCGTAAAAACACCTCCGCCCTCGTACGGCGTAAACTCTGAAGTGTCGCCAATCTTCAGGCGGTACGCGTCAAAGACCTCCGTCTGCTTGCCGTTGCGGAACACCTTCTTGTTGGCAAACTTGATGCGGCGCGGACCCATCGTGTTAATGGACTGGTTCGGGTCCGTCTTGAGCTTCATACCCTGCACGTCGCTGATCTCAACCCAGCCATCGTGGTCCGAGTCCGGCATCTCGTGCATCTTGCCGTCTTCGTCCGGGCCCAAAATGCTCAGCACACCGTCCTTGTCGTTCGTAATGTCCGTGATGATACGCGTGATCGGCGCTTCGCCCGTGGCGTCGAAGCCCTTGAACTCGTCGCCGAAGTCCGTGAATGCGTAGCCAAAGGCGCCGCGGATGTCGCACGTGATGAAGCCGATCTGCGGCGACTGCTGGCGGCAGAAGTGGTTCCAGCGCACCAGCTCCTTGCGGCTCGTGTGCGAGAAGACTACCACGTTGTGCTTGGCCACCACCTCCTCGGTCAGCGGGCCCTTGTGCACCGCGACCGACACCATCTTGTTGAGCTCCGCTAGCTTGTGTGAGACCGCCGAGGCGCGCGGGTGGCCCACGTCCTGCTCCGTCAGGAAGAAGTTGGCGCCCAGATCCTTAATCTCCGCGATGCCATCTAGCAATCCCAGTACGAAAAGTAATGTTCAGCAACCATAATTATAAATAAATATATAAAATAGAACTTGCAATAAACAAAATCCCCTCACCGTCGTGCAGCGTGATGGCGCCGGGGCCCGCAAGGATCAAGTTCTTGGCGCACTCGATGCCGACGCCCTGCAGCCCCACGATGAGCACCTTGAGCTTCACCAGCTGCGACCAACACAAAATACTTTATTTTTAGCAACGACCATCACTCCTTTTCCTTTTGTACCCATGTTACCTTGGCCATGGTCTCGAGCCCGAAGGCGCCGATCTGGCGACTGTACTTGTCCATGAAGCCCGCATCCTTCTCCAGCTGCTGCGTGGCCTCCATGGCGCTGTCCTCTCTGCGTCGCTTGCTGCTCGGGGCTGGTCCGTGGCCCTGGCCGCGTGCGTCGGGCGCTGCTCGCTTCAGCTTCGTCACTCTGCTTCCCCTTGGCCGCCCAAAGAGAAATGGGGATCTTGCGCCACGTTTTCTCTACATTTGCGACAGATTTAGGGATCGGGAGTGAAATTTCGGGATTTGACCGCGCACTTCATCTTACCTGTCGATTCACGCCAATATCGATAGCCAGCAAAAAGGTGTCTTTATTCTTTATACACCCGCGTATCTTCGAGACGGGAGCCCGTTGCAGGCGAGCCTAGCCCACCAGATTAATTTCGTGATCGTAACGCGTAACTCGTGCCACATCGGTTGTCGATGTTGAAGTTTGCAGTGCGTGCAGGCTGCAGGACAATGTGTGCGGCTAGCAGTGCAGGATGAGCTGGGAGGAGATGCGTGGGTGTTGATCAAAATGACTGGTAGGATAGCGCTAGGAAGGGACCTGCGCGGCCAGACTTCCCCATGTCTGTGCCGAGCAGTAGTTCTCACTTGGGGTTTTGCTCAATACAACGCAGTACAAGTTCCTCGGGAGCAAGGCAGCTCCCCTCGCTGGTGTTCCCACATTTCTCATCCTCGATATCCACCTAAGTTTATCAGGTTGTGAGCCCAAGACCCCCGACGTCTACTCTGCGGCAGCAATCATGAAGTGGACCTCGGATATGAATTTCACCGGCAAGAATTACGCTGCGTGGAAAGCCCGTGTCAAAATGATGCTTCAAGCCAAACGACTCTGGGATATCGTGACGCTGGAAGAACTACCACCACCACGAGGTGCCGGGCTAGCAGAGGAGGAGTACTTTTGGACCCGAGAACATGAAGCGGCGGCATTTTTGATGACTACTCTCTCTGATGACATGGTTGTCGCTGTGAGCAACAAGCGCTACGCGTACGAGATTTTCCAGCATTTGGAGAAGACATACGAGCCGCGCAACTGGGGAAATCTGTGCGCTCTCCGGGATCAGTTTGTTCGTCTTAAGTACAAAGATGGAACAGAAATGCTCACTCACATCAACGAATTGAAGATGCTGGCTGGCCAACTCGCAAACCAAGGGAAAGCTGTGGACGATGCCGAGAAGGTCTGCCAGTTGCTAAGTAGTTTGCCAAGCTCGTGGGACTCTTTTAAAAGTATCTACTACATCCAGGAAACGCCTATCGCTTGGCCGGCAATGGAAGCAAACGTTATGGCGGAAGCAGCCCGTCGCAACGCCGTAACCAGCACCCCGGTGGCTGGTGTGTTGAGAGAAGAAGGAAATGCAGAGGCTAACACTGCGATGCAGAGGAAAGGTAACAGCACTGGAGGGCGTCGTCGCCCTGGTAATCGCATTGGGGACGGGCGCCAACGTGGCTCTCAAGACGGGGACGGTGCTCGGGGCAAGCGAGGGCGCGGGTCGGATGATGAATGCCACTACTGTCATCGGCTGGGCCACTACAAGGCTGATTGCCCAATGCGCAAGCGGCACCGCAGCGAGGTAGATTCTGGGAGCGTCAACGTTGCTCTGGCAGACGAGACGAAGGTGCAACTGGATGAGCAGCACGCTTCTTCGGCTACCCTTGCCGACGTCTGGGGCCTTACTGTGCTCTACGCATCGGACCCCGAGTCATCGATTAGCTCCAGCACAAATACGGAGCCCTTGACTGGCAGCGACGGTGCAGTTTTCGATGGCGATGAGGATCTGGCCTCTCCTACCGTGGCGGACGCGTACTGGACCCGACCACTCAGTCCACCTTTTTCTGTGGGCGATGCCGCATCTGCCACGGCAGCGGTGGAAGTACAAAGGCCGTGCCTGACCAGTCCAGGCACTTTCGTGGAGGTAGCTGCGCAGGCCATGGCAGCGGCGGAAACCGAAACAGTAATCCCTGTTGAAACCCTTCCTCAGACCTCGGTTGTTGCTGCTGCAACGGGATCCTTCTCAAGCGACAAGGACATCTGGATCATTGAGAGTGGCTGCTCGCAGCACATCAGCTTTGAAGAAGATCTGTTTGAAGATTTGCGGACTTGCGGAGGCGTTGTGACGATAGCTAACAATACCACGGCTCAGGTGGAGGGTGTTGGGACTGTGAAGCTGCACGTCAAAGACGGCGCGGGCAAGCTACAACAGTTGGTGCTGAGTGATGTGCTGTACCTTCCCGGCCTTCGCAAATATTTGATCTCGGTTACCCAGCTGGCGCAAAAGGGGGTCCAGTTCGACTTTCACTCGGTTCCTGGCAAGGTGACGCTTACGCGAGGACCCCTTAGCCTCATCAGTGAGAGCCTTAATGGTGTGTGCATCCTAACGGCGATCAGCAAGTCTCAGTTGGCTCTTTACGTTTTTCCTGAACTTACGTATGACTTAGTTCACCGTCGTTTTGGTCATGCAAGCCAGTCTGTCTTGGATCAGATGGTTCGCCGCAAGCTGGTAACAGGACTGCGTGTGAATCAATCAGCGAAAGATCACCACGAGCTTTGCGACGCATGCCAGCTTGGCACAAAACGTCGGAGTTCCTTTCCTCCTGCAGCTCGCAAAGATGTGGTGGAGTGCAATTCTGGCGTACACAGTGACATCTGTGGTCCGATGGAGATCCCGTCGCTCAATGGAAAGCGCTATGTTCTTCTTTTTGTGGATGCATTTTCTCGATACTGCCATATTTACCTGCTTACGCGTCGATCTGAGTTCTTCAAGTGTGTTCTGGAGCACAAAGCAGCCGTTGAAAACAAGCACAATCGTCCGCTTCGTAAATTTACAAGCGACAATGCTGGCGAGTACCTCTCTGATGAGTTTTTGGAGCTCTGCGCCACGCATGGCATGGAGAGGGGTACGACCGTACCGCATACACCCGAGCAAAATGGTCTCGCCGAGGTTCGCTTTCGAATTTTGTTCAACAAAGTGAGGACCATCCTGATTGACAGCAATTCACCCAAGCAGTTGTGGGCTGAGGCTCTTCAAGTTGTCATTTACCTTCAAAATCGCACACTGAATGCCACAACGCGTCGGACTCCTTTCGAGGTATGGCATGGTTTCGCACCAGACGTCTCACATCTCCGAGTGTTTGGCTCATTGGCGTACGTTTACTTGCCGAGGAAGGCACTCTCGGCCGGTGGAGCCCCAGGTGGAGCTGCTACACGGACGGCGAAACGTCAAAAACTTGACTACCGAGCCGTACGTGGAATTTTTGTCGGCTACGCCCCCCACCAAAAAGCTTGGAAGGTTCTTGACTGTGCCAGCGGCACTGTTGTGTCGTCGTGTCATGTCTCGTTCGATGAGTCGTTTTCACCTGCTGCCGAAGAGCTATGACGACAAGAATGTCGACTACTGAGTCGCCACTTATCTCTCGATTTCAACTATTATGCTCGCTCGGCCACAAGTGAACAGGATCTGCATTTCTACAGCCAGCTAGATCACGCTGAGAAACCTACTGCTGACGACGTTGCACTTTTGGAGGATTTTGTAAACTCGTTTGATATGTCGGAGGTGAATTTGGCTCACGTGCGTCCAATGTTACGTGAGTATGATCCTGTTGCCTGCGCAGTCATCGATGGGATCTTGCCACAAGTGTCTACCAAGCGCCCACCTGCTCGCAATCCTATACTAAATGCTGTTAGGAAGCAGCAAGAAGCCGCTGCGCTAGTCGCGCTGGAAAATATCCATGCTAAGACTGATGTTGGTATGCTGGCAGCGTCTGGAATTGCTGCGGACCCGCCGACTTACATTATAGCTGTGTCTGGTCCCGACGCGTGCCACTGGACAGGAGCGATAAACAAGGAGGCGGCCTCGCTGAAAACAAATCAAACATGGACGTTGATGCCGCTACCACCTGGAAAACAGGCACTTTCGTGTCGCTGGCTCTTCAAGAAGAAATATAAGAGCGATGGGTCAATTGAAAGGTACAAAGCGCGTTTGGTAGTCATCGGCTGTCAACAAGCGAAGTACCGAGACTTTGATGAGATTTTCGCGCCCGTGGTTCGTCTGGAATCGATGCGGGTTTTGCTCGCGATTGCCTGCATTGAAGATCTCGAGATTCACCAGATGGACATCGAAACTGCCTTTTTAAACGGAACTTTAAACGAAGAAGTCTACATGAAGCAGCCCCAAGGAATGGTAACTGTAGGCAAAGAAGATTGGGTCTGCAAGCTGCACAAGAGCTTGTACGGACTCAAACAGGCGCCACGGGCATGGCACCAAGCCCTGACAAATTTCCTCGTTCACGAAGGTTTTGAGAAGTTGAGCTGCGAATCCTGCATCTACCGTAAAAGTCATGATGAACTGGAGATCGTAGCAATTTACGTTGATGATTTACTGTTGCTAACTAAATCTGCTGTCGTCATGGAGGCGCTAAAGAAGGACATCGGGGGCGCGTTCAAGGCGAAGGACCTTGGTGAAGTGAGCTTTATCCTCGGTCTCAAGATCACGCGAGATAGCAGTGCACGAAAACTTTGGATCAACCAGCAGTCGAACGCTGAAGCCATCTTGAAGAAGTTTAATATGGAGCATGGAGCCGGCGTCGCGACGCCAACAGCCTCGGGGAAGAAGCTAACAAAGCAACAAGCACCAGCCACTGAGGAGGCAACAGCGCAAATGCTGAAGAAGCCTTTCCGGCAGGCAGTGGGCAGCCTAATGTATCAAATGATTGGCAGTCGTCCTGATATGGCCTTCGCCATACAAGATGCAAGTCGCTTCTTAAATCACTATGGTGAAGCGCACTGGCAGGCAGTGAAGCGCTGCATTCGGTATTTGAAGGCAACACAAGCCTATGGACTCGAATTCGGGGGCGATGCAGTTGTCTTGCGCGCGTACACAGACTCGGATTAGATTATGCAGGGTGCGAAGATAACCGTCGCTCAGTATCGGGCTACGTCACCATGATCGGGAATTGCACGGTAACGTGGAGCTCAAGGAAGCAGCGAATTGTAGCTCAGTCAACCGCAGAAGCTGAGTATGTGGCACTTGCGCACTGCACCCGCGAAGTGTTGTTTATTCGCCAACTACTCAAAGAGCTGGGGTACGAGCAAGGCGCCAGTGTCATTCACGAAGACAATCAAGCGTGTATTGCAATCGCTGAAAATCCTGCTCAGCATTCTCGAGTGAAGCGCATCGATGTGCGCTATCACTTTATCCGAGAGCATGTGCAGCTGAAGGATGTAGAGCTACGGTACGTTGTCTCGAAAGAAAACGTCGCCGATGCAATGACCAAAGGACTTCCACGCGACCAACTTGATTATCTGCGGGAAGCGATGCATGTCAAATCAGTGGGGTAAAGCCTGGCTTTGGTGTACAGCCGCGTGTGCAAGGTGGAGATGTACTGGAAGCAGTATTTACACAGCCGCCAGATGTAGGTGCACAGACCAAACAAGATGGTGCCCGGGGATTTGAGAAGTCAGTCTGCAATAGTGATGCAGGCGTCTACTGCTGAGCAAGTCGCGTGCAGCGCGCATTGGTGACATTTAAAGCAGGGAGACGAGATCGAGTGATCGGGGGAGCTCACTGCACAAGCAAGCGCACCGCAGCAGCACTGAGCTTCGCACTGCGGGGGAGTGTTGAAGTTTGCAGTGCGTGCAGGCTGCAAGACAATGTGTGCGGCTAGCAGTGCAGGATGAGCTGGGAGGAGATGCGTGGGTGTTGATCAAAATGACTGGTAGGATAGCGCTAGGAAGGGACCTGCGCGGCCAGACTTCCCCATGTCTGTGCCGAGCAGTAGTTCTCACTTGGGGTTTTGCTCAATACAACGCAGTACAAGTTCCTCGGGAGCAAGGCAGCTCCCCTCGCTGGTGTTCCCACATTTCTCATCCTCGATATCCACCTAAGTTTATCACCGAGCAAGAGCAAGGAGGCGGTGGTAGGAGCAGCAGCGGCGGCAGGGGCAGGGGAAGCACCGCCATCTCGGCGGCATCCGGCTGCGACGGCGCTTCGACGACGA
>JAHWLF010000881.1:0-10555 GCA_024679295.1 Phytophthora parvispora
CGCGGCGACGCGCTGGAGCAGCTGCCGCGTCGGGAGCATCTTGTGGGCGGAGGTCTGCGCTTGCGCTTCCGGAGCTCGGCGTCGAAATGGGCGACAGAGCCTCAGCGGGCCTGTTCCGGGCGGTCATTGGCGAAAATTAGTTATTAATCGGCCTATCGACGGCGGTCGGACATGAACACCGTGTGATCACGAGCTGCTCAGGGCTCTAGATAATACGAAGCGGGCCTTCATGTATGGCCGTGCTTCGAACGTTGCAGTGCTCCATCATTGCATTGGTGCATATCGGCCCATGGGTATGTGAAGGTGTATACCTACTGCTTATCTGCAGGAATTGAGATCTTCGAGGCCGACTTCAACTTGTCTGGTGGGTAGCGTGCGGCTGTTGCTGGGCTTACAAGCGTCGGGAAGGAGACATTCACCACCACCACCACCAGAAAACGGTCTGTACAGTCAGCGTTGTTGGTATTATATTCCTTTCCATTTGAGCTCACGACGGTGGCCGGCCTCACTGGGTGGAGTAGCCGGAGCCTTCGGGCGAATGCACCGGCCGGCGGCTGCGCTCCCGAACGGAGTGGGCCACGAGCGACTGCTCTCGCGCGAAGGACAAGGTTTCCTCCGCTTGCTGCGATACCTGCTGGAGCTTCGTCATCAGCGAGGCCAGGTAGTGCTCCGCGTCTTCGTCTTCGAGACTGAGCACGGACGACGACGACGACGACGTCGTCGAGCACAGGCTGCGGCGCGAGGTGCCGACGAACCGGCCGGCCTTCAAGTGGCTCGAGTTGAGCACGTCTCCAGCCTCGCTGTCGTCTTCCAGCACCTCGACGCTCTCGTCATCAGATATCGACAGTTGACCCATAAAGGACAAGTTGGACGCGCGGATGTCGTTGTTCATGCTGATCTGCTCTTGCACTTGCGCCGCGATGCTGCGCACGAACGACGTCAAAGACCTCTCGCTGCCTTGCGGGTTGGTCTGGTCCTGCAGCGAGCAGAGCGAGGTGGTCGACGCAGCATTGCCAGCGTCTGAACCACTATAGCCATGGCCCTCCAGGCGGATTTGAGCCAGCGAAGACAGGTTCATTCTGGAGATGCACACGCTGCAAAACTCAGCTCGCTGCAGGTGGCAGCCCGACGCCGATTCAAGCGCAAGCACGCGCTCCTTGTAGCGACACCTCTTGCACACGGACTTGCTGCAGCTAGCGCAGCCCGTGAAGCTTTCGAACACGGATGGCTGCGAATGGCAAACGCTGCAGCTCTTTCGCGACGAGCTCCGTCTCCGAGCACCAGGCTGGTTGACCAGCTTCATGTATGCGAGCTTTTTCGCGCGTGTGCACTCCAACGAGTTGGTTACCGCGAGCAGCACCTCCGTCACCGCCTGTACAGCGAAATATGACAGCGCCGCGTAGTCCATCTCGCCTTGCATGTAGACGCCCACGAGGTTGTCCTCCAGCTCTTCGAACACGTAGGAGAGCGAAACATGCACGCGTTTGTGCTTGGGCTTCTGGGGACATTCCGGTATCTCCACAGACTGCATGACATGGTAGGCCATCCGCTTCCCTGACTTCTGGCGAACCATCCCCGTCTTGTCGAAGTAGAGCAGATCGCGGTTGCTCGACATGGGGAGTTTGATTGTCGCCCACTTGATGCCCGTGAAGGCGTACGGATCTAGCATCGTGTTCTTTTGCACCGCGTACAGCACGGCGCTTTCGGTGAGCCTTGGACACTTGATCGTATTCATGAGCAGCATATCTTCCGTGCTGTCGCAATATACTCCTTCGAGCACGTCGTCGAACCGACCGCGAAGTGTGCCAACGCACAGCAGCGGCGTGAAGCCGTCGGAGGCCAGTTGGCGCCCGCGAAATAGTCGGATACCTCGTCGAGCCCGAAGGCTCTTCCACCGCGTAGTGTCGACTTTGCCCTCGAGCTGTCCGTAAGCCGCGATGGTGGTCGATAAGGCCTCCTCGGCACGGTCGTGGTAGTGATCAAGTTGTTGCAGGTCCAAGGTCACGCTCGGGTGTTCCACTCGACGACTGCGTAGCGACATGGTACTCTTTCGCTGAAAAGGATAGCGCGCACCACTGGCGAGAAGCAGACGGTAAATTGTGTTGTGAAGGAGCCGAATACGCATGCGGTCCTGCTTTGGTCATTATTTGTTGTCATTGCGTCTCACCGTCCATAGTGGCCGTCCTTGAACGCATTGTGTGCTGATAGTGCCTGAGGACCAGGTGGTTCGTCCGCTTCATGATCTCCACTTCTTTTCTTCAGAAGAGGACAACGCTTTGTGTGAAGGTTCAGACGCGCGGTACCATGTAAAAGCCCACGTCTCCGCCGGTGCAGGCTCGATGATCTGCTGGCAGAAGTAAAGCTTGTGGCCGTACGACGCACGGGATGCCACATCAGCCTTCGCCCTTACAAAAGTAAAAGTTCATCCGACATGTCATTGGGGCTGGCTCTCGCTTGACACGAATGAACATCTTCGTTAGCCACGAGCACATCTGAATGCTAAGCGGTAAAATAACTTCGTCATGATAAAGCACCAGCGTTGGAGGCAAAAGCTGGTGCCTCCGCTATTAGCTGGTGGTTTCGACTGCCGTTTCCAAGGTGTACACTGGAGAGCTTTCGCCTCTGTGGTGCTTCGCAGTTAGGTGACGATGTCGGCGAAAATGTCGACGACGGCCAAGGAGACCTCGCGGGTGGCCTCCCGGCACTCGCGGCACTCGCTCGGGACGATGGAGATCATGGAGATTGCGGGCAAGTTCGAGCCTCTCCGACTACTGCACCGGCTACTGGTGTTCGCCATCGCGTTGTGGTATGTGGGCATTTCGGTCGAGGCGTTCGTGGCCTCGGTCACAGTGCTGCGCGGTCTCGAGGCCAAGGATTTGGGGACCACGGTACACCAAGCCAAGCTCATCGCGACCTACGCCGGACGGTCGACCATCAACAAAAGTCCATTGGTGCAGAGCGTGCTGAGTGGTTCCACCGAGCCACGTAACGATACGATATATCTCGAGACGGAGAGTTCACACTCGTTCACGGGCTGCTCGGTCTTTGATGGGTCGGACAGCAGCGTTTACAGCAACACGTTCACGCGGTTCCTGTTCACCAGTTTGCAGCATCACGCCGCGGACAACCTCACGTATCTCCAGGAGCTCGAGCTGATCGCGCCTGTCGTTGACTGTACGTTTGATCTCTTGGTCTCTGAAGACGAAGCGGTGACGCAACTGCGCGTGTACTACTTGACACGCTGGAACAGTACCAACAGCACGCTTCTGCTTTCGACGTCCATGTCAACGCAGGACTTCGAAGTGACACAGCAGTATCAGAGTGGAGCTGCCTTATTCGCCACAATCGCCGCCATTGACGATATGCAAGCAACCGAAGTAGCTCACCATTTCGCCCTCGCGTTCAACTACCCGTACGAGGAAGAGCCGCAATTCACCAGCAGTGAGTTCATCAGCATCGAGGATGACAACTACTGGATGTTCAATAGTCTGCCTCGAGCTGATAGCATCGACCCGGCGAAGGAGGTGCGCACTGCGTACCGGACTGGGGGCTACATTGACGACCCAGTCGCTCAATCAAACTTCGAAATCGTGCACTGGAATTTACCGAATGACCCTGCGACAGAGCTGAAGAACTGGAACTGACATGCTTTTGCTTCGCTTCACGATTCGTGGGCATGGACGCACAGCATCCACGGCATTTTCGCATTAGTTGTGCTCTTTGATCTCGGAGTCTTGTTCTTCGTGATTTATCAGCGCGTGAGAAAGGGTCACTTCTGGGTAGGCGACGCGTTCGCTACCATCTCGAATTCACTGCTTTACCGGGGAGTTTTGATCTTCTTGTCCAACCATTTTAACGGCTACTGGACGCTGACTGAGATGTGTCTCGCTATCGGCCACGAAATCGGGGGGCGCAGATCCATTTTTCTACCGACCCGAGCTGGCGCACGCGGACCTGCTTACGTTTTTCATGAACGTGACCAGTGTTCTCAGCTACCTGTTTCGCGAACGAATTGACCCAATGTTGGCATTTGCAGCGTTTGAGTTTGGATTCGCGTACCGCGTCGAGCTTGTTCAAGCGATACCGGCTCTCCGGAAAGTTGTCGTGGACTTTGCAGAGGAGGACTACTGGCTTGGTTTGATCAACGTGAGCCCGTTCCTGGAGAGATTGTCTCCGATGAAGTTTTGGACGATTCATCCCATCACTGTCGACCGCAAACCTGTCGTGATATCCACCGTGGTCTGCATCTTCAGCACAATGTTTTGGTTAGTTGTCTACATCATCGCCCGGAAGGCCTTTCGCTACATGACAGGGGGCACTGAAGCCGCTAAGCGTCGAGCCAGTCGCTACGTTGCCAAGGAGGAGGACGCGGGTGTTCAGGATGGTTTGACATCGTTCGAAACAGCCACGGGCGCAGCATTGAGCAAGCGCTATGGCGTGATATCAGGTTATGACAACTACGTCGTTCGAGATAGCAAGCGGTACGCGTCTATTGACGCTGTCTATGGCAACGGATACCTCGTCGCGAACAGCAAGTTCCTGGTGGCGACGGAGGATATTTTCTCACTTTTAGTCATGAAGCTCACACGTGTCCGCTTCACCAACATTTACGTGTACTCAATTTTGCCGGACGGAGGCGTGAACCAGACCGCACAGCTCGTCTACCCACACACTATACCGTGGCACGACTTAGCGCAGCTAGGTGTCGTGAAGCTGTCGTAAATAGAGGCAAGTTCTTGCAACTCAGGAGTACCGAACATAGGAACGGAGCAAAACACAAAATTGAAGACCATACCCCCCCCCCCTTCATAGGAATGGAGCGAGGCATGTCAACTTTTGCTTAAACTCCTAAGCTACGATAATCTACGGCGACGGTAACATTGCTCTCTTGTGCCCGCAGAAATTTAAGCGTTTCTTGATGTCTGCAGAGTCTCAAGGCGAAGCTGGGCGACAGGATTGGGGACGCGAAGAATTATCAGTCATTACGACCGCAGTGAGCAGATGCAGTAAGCCCACTACTATCTGCTGCCGAAACGCGGTGACAATCTCAGCCAGTAACCATTTTAGATTTCTTATATGTTTACGGTAATTTATTCTGTTGACCCTGGTCAAAAGGCCACTATCACTACAGCATGAATCAATTCCAACATTCGCCACAATGTCGACGCGTCCAAGGAACGTCGTCGCCAAGCAACGAACAAGCTCCAGCCCGCGATGCAGCTACCTGGGTCGAGAGCAAGATGTTAGTGTTCCCCAAAGGGCTCCCTATGGAGCACGCGTATCACGACAGGGAGTTCTTCGTGCGCAACTGCTACGCCAAGTACTACCTGGTCATTCTGAACTTGTTGATCCTCAAGCGGACGGAAGCAGTCACCGTCACCGGGACGGCAGGTGCGGGCTCTCACTGCTGAGAGTTAGTTTACAACCCTTCAGTGTTGACTGTGTCTGTCGATGCTTTTGTGTGGCTTCAAAGGCATCGGCAAGTCTGTCTTCTACGCGTACTTCTTGAAGCGCTTTAGCTTAGAGAATGAGAAGGCCACGATCGTCACAGTGTCGTTCAACAGAAACTCGAAGTGGCTGTGTGGAAGGGAGGCAAGATGATCGGCAGCGAGGATAGTGGCCCCAATGCAATGTACACCCTCATACGAGAAACGAAGAAGAACGCCGCGAAGATGCCAATTTACCTATACGACGGTCCGCCAAAGGTTCACCCAGCGAACGCGAAGACGGTCGTCTTCACTAGCATAAATGAAGCATGGTTCCGGTGTATCCGGAAGACACCAGAGGAATGGCCGATGCTGATAATGCCGCCATGGAGCCTCGAGGAGCTGGAGATAGCCGCTGTTAAGCTGAGTCTTACTATGAGGACACCCATTGACACGCAGCGACTGGAGATGCTCAACAATATTGCTGTCGACTTCGATCGTGAAAAGGATACTGAGCGTGGCATCTTATCATGGGAGGAGTCGAAGAGTGCTGGCAGTGATTCCACCCTTGAAGACGTTCCGGTGGTCGTGAATCAAGTCGCGCAGCGCTTCACGATCTTCGGAGGTGACGCTCGTGCATGTCTGTCCACGAATGCAGCGTCCGTGAAGAGATACCAAGATTATGTTGAAGTGAACGTGTGGGATGTGCTCAACCAAGTAAAGGACGATGACCATAGTATCTACCACTTTGTGCCGACTCAAGACCTGATGGGGTACACTATCGCTGAACCAGCCCCATTCGTGAAGCAGTTGCTGGTGGAGCGCTCAACTGAGCTCACTAGAATGAAGCAGAATGGGTCATTGAGTGCTTGGAGGACACCTCAGCTATCGAATCACCCGCGGTATGCTGCTGAAAATTAGTGCTGTACGACCGCTTACACTGCGGGTGTACGTTTACAGCTGCATCAACAACCCCTTTCCGAATTTAAGCCTCAATTAAGTCAATGGAGGTTCAAGGCTGATATGTATTGGCTGCGTATTGTAACAGACTTCCTAACGACTGGAAATCCCTCGACTGCTGCCTCATCGATTCGCTCCACACGAAGTGAAGTCATCCCCGCCAAGAAACCCTGCTTCCAGACTACTAAGTAGTCGTGAATGACGTCAATTTATATTACTTCTTGCAAATTCACTGAAATTTTAATAGAAAAAAGTAAGTGGTGCGTGCCGGGTGCAATGATGTATGAATCTGCCTACACCTCAATGACGACGTTTGAAAACTCACAATAATCTCTTAGCACTTGAACGGATCGCCTCGCTGCTGTGGCTGCAAAGCGAGATATTAACTGCAAGACGCTTGGATCCAAGTGGCGAATGACCACCTCTTCGTCACAGGAACTCGATTCGCGGGAAAACACGCTAATCAATGTCACCTTTGGCCAGACAGGAACTTTTGTCTTTACGACCGGTAGGGATTCACCACTGAAGACTTTTAGTTCCATCTCTTTGGTGTCGCTGAAGTCCCAGACTTGAGGTACGTCCAGTCGCAGTTTTGTGCCACATTGTGCGCTGGATTACTCAAGCATGGTGCCAGACCGCTGATGATTCCCTCAATTTCGAGTTTGTGAAGCGGCCACGCTTGCAAAGCCTTGTTGCCGTTGTCGGCTACAGCAACGCTGACGCCTGTGATGCAAACTACATTCTCTCCGCCGCAGGCCACGCAACAATAGTGAATCGGGGTATGTGCTCGCTTTTGTTGGCCCCTCGTTGCCAATGTAGCCGTGCATATAACTGCTCCCGAACGGCTTCTCCCACAGCTGAGCAAACGTTTCCTGCCCTGGATTGAGGAAATTGAACTTGCGTACGCGACCTGACCCTAGGCTGACTCCGTCCATGGAATACCATTTTGTATTCTCGTCATGGCTCTCCTCGTCCTAATCTCCGATGTTCCCATAGCTGCCGTAGAAAACCACTTTGTGGGTAAGCTCGACAAAATGAAAAACAAGCTTCTTGTCGGCGGAAACTGCTGCATTCGCTTCGTCCAGTGCCAGGAATCTCGCGCGATCGACAGGCGAAGCTAACGAAACTTCATGCTCAAAGTATGGCTTCGTGGTGGTAATTTATTTTCAATTTTCGGCGGTAATTTATTCGGGGTCAATGTCCATCAATCACTTTGTGGCATCACCTCTCTCGCTTGAGAGGAAAGGACTGCGCCTGACCGAGATCATTCGCCATTTGCAGTCTTGCCGAAGCGATGACGCTCCCGAACCGTCCAGGATACAGCCTGCAGCAGCAGCAGCGGGACCTCAAGGCAGAACATACTACAGCCATGGCGACGGTGCCAAACACCACTACATCCCACAATCCGACACAACGAGCACTACCCGCAGCGGCGGCGGTGGTGAAGATGGAGGGTATGCAACAGGAGCTGCAAATGATGCTGACGTCGCTCTCTCCTGCGCACGGAGAAGCTGCGACAGCGCAGTGGATGCCGCCCCCCGAGGACAGCAAGGTGCAGGTGGAGCAGAGTCGCAAGCGCCTGCTTGAAGACGACACCTTCCAGGGCAACATGAGCTACCAGCAGCTCCTCGCGTTCGCGAACAACCCGGCCGTGCAAGTCCAGCCTGGCGTCGCGGACCCGTTCGCGGCGGTGATCGAGCAGATGCCGACCATCTCGCAGACGTACCAAGGCTTCGGGGCAAGCAGCGACGGCCTTTCCAGCAACGACAACAGTCGATCTCAGTACATGGAGGCAGTGTCAATGCAGGCGATGGGTCACGTGGCCGAGGTGGTGGGCGACCCGAACGTCCGCGCTCGGTACGAGCTTTCGGGCCGCAACCTGCACGAGTGGGGCGAGCGACGCATGCTGCAGCAACAGCAGCAGCCACCCGCGACTGCTGGAAGGAGCAACAATCTACTGCCGTCACTGTCGGCGATCTCGCTCTCGCAGGTGTCTCCGTACGCGATGGAGCTCGCAGCCCGCAACAGCATGCCCAAGAAGCGCTCAAGTTTGTCGAAGCTATCGAAGCAACTGATGCACGAGTGGTTCGAGCACAACCTGCACCACCCGTACCCGACCGAAGAGGAGAAGGAGTGGCTCGCGCAGCAAGGAGGCATCACGCTGGAGCAGGTGAACAACTGGTTCATCAACACGCGCGGGCGCAAGTGGAAACCCATGCTCAACAAGCTCATGGCCGAGAAGCAGGCTGGCAACTGCAAACTGTACGACCAAATGGTGCAGAAGATCGAAGAGCCCTACCACAAGCTCTAGAACGTAGGCTACAAGTGTGCGCAACAAAATACAAGCAGAAAGTGATGTCGAGCCGCATATTGGCGGCGGAAGATCCATTGCAAAGCTTTCATTAAGTTGCACGGTCGACCTACTCGTGCAGATTTGCAGTCCTTTTGTCGACTTAACTGAGATTGTCAACTTAGCAAAGTCTACTTTGCATTCCTACTTTTTCACAACCAATGGCGACTAAAGGCGACGTGGGCGCCTCGTGCTCCGCCGTGTACGAGAGGAACCGAGTGCTGATCCTGGGCCAATTCATCTCGGTGCTCATTGCATGCACGGGCGTGTTCTCCCAGCTGCTGAACGGCTCCTTCCAGGTGCGTTTAGGCCGAGATATGCAACGTTGATACATTGGCGACGAGTCCGACGCAGCGGAGGGTTTTCGAGTAATGGACCTATGAAAACTTACACAAGTCGTGGATTGCTCTGTATTGCAGATCCAGATCCCAGTGACGCAGAGTGTCGGCAACTACCTGCTGCTATGCGTGTACCTGGTGGACCCCGTCATGCGCTTCCGTCGCCAGCGCGGCTACAAACTGGAGATCCCGTGGTGGCAGTACCTGCTGCTGGCCTTCGCGGACGTGGAGGGGAACTTCCTGGTGGTCTGCGCGTACAAGTACACCTCGATCTCGAGCGTCATGCTGCTGGACTGTTTCACCATCCCGGTGGTCATGTTGCTGTCGAGCGTGTTCCTGAGGGCCAAGTACACGCGCTCGCACTTCGTGGCGGTGCTGTTTTGCCTCGTGGGGATCAGTGTGCTGGTCATCTCGGACGTGATTCGAGACCGGGAGACCATGCTCAAGGCTTCGTGGGACGTCTCCGCATTGTACGGAGACTTCCTCTGCCTGCTCGGCAGCGCTGTCTACGCCTGCTCGAATGTCGGGCAGGAGTATCTCGTCAAGAAGGAGAACCGTCGCGTGGGTAGTTGGTCACTAATGTGTGATTGCGCTGCGGCGTGTACTAATGAGGTTTTCGCTGCTGTAGATGGAGTTCCTGGGCCTAGTCGGCGTGTTTGGCTTCTTCATCAGCTCGCTGCAGGCCGCGTACTTCGAAGGAGACGTCGTCCGTGCGGTGGACTGGTACGATTGCAGTAGTCGAAGAGCGGATGGTGTGCATGTGAACTTCACTTACGATCTGCTGGGCGGTATGGCTACATGTAACCAGGACGTGGCCCAGCGCGCTGTGTCTGCTCGGCTACATCGTCACCCTGTTCGTCATGTACACCTCGACGTCGGTGCGTATGCGTTGCGCTACAATAGCTCTCCTTGTGCCCTCCGGATCTAACTCTCGACGACTCTCGCACAGGTCTTCCTCACCACAGGCGACGCCGCGGTCTTCAACTTGTCGCTGCTCACGTCCGACTTCTTCGCCGTCGTGGCGGCCAAGTACCTGTTCAACGAGGAGCTCAGCAGCCTCTACTTCGTGGGCTTCTCGCTCATCATCGCGGGCGTGTCGGTCTACAACCGCTCGGCGCCGCCCACCACTGCCGCCAGCTGCTCCGACACCTCCGATGGCTCCACCGAGCAGCTCCTGCCCGCCGCACCATAACTCGTCAGTAACTCCGGCAAATGAATCCACACAACCGATAACAATCGCGAACGAGACGAGGAGGTATATGGTCTGAAAAATGAAGTAAATGAAAAAAAAACTGATTAAGAAGAACCGACCTCAGTCAGTCTGCGGACGCCGTCCTGCCGCCCGCCACCTGTGCCTGTTCCCTGTCGCGCCCCCCAGTCGAAGCCTCGGGCGTGGGGCGTCGTCTCTCGCCTCGTGTCTATTCCTCCTTCTTGACGTCCAGCGACTCGAGCGCCTTGGCGGCGTCGTCGCCCGCCGAGGT
>JAHWLF010000882.1:0-10540 GCA_024679295.1 Phytophthora parvispora
CAGGAGGGCGTGTGGCTGCTGCGTGCCGCCAGGGACGCCGAGCGACGCGCGGCGACTCAGTGGCGCCAGAAGGCCCGGGACCTCCACCACCAGCTGCAGGAAGCCAAGCAGAGCCACGATGAGAAGGAGCAGAAGGCGCTGAAGGAGTGGGAGGAGCAGCTGCAGGCGCTGTGTGATACGTACGAGACCAAGATGGCTGCGGCGACGATGCAGATTGACGAGGCGCGCGCAGCTGGGTATGACGAGGGCGTGAGGGAGAGCCAGGCGATCGTGGAGAGCGTGCAGCAGAAGGCGGAGGAGGACATGACGCGGCTGAGAATGGAGATCTCGGAAGGACGGGGAGCGGCGCCGGAGGACGAGAGGGTAGCGACGTTGACGAAGGAGAAGGAGCAGCTGCAGAAGGCTCTTCAAGCGGCTCATGAACGCCTCGCTGAGATCGAGAAGCATGAAGCCGCACCGTCGGCAGATAAGGCGGGGACTGCAGCTCTTGCCGAACTGACCAAGGAGAAGGACCTGTGGCGTATGCGTGCGCTGAAGATGAAGAAACTGAAAGACCTGGTGCAGGCAGAGCTCACATCGTTGCGGCAACAGCGTGATGCGGATGCCAACGCTGCGTCAACCAACGGCTCTGACAGTGCTCAAACTGCCTCTGGGTCTGACGACCACAACAAACTCCAAGCCCGTATGAATGAGCTGCAGACGCAGCTAGCAAATGCTCTAGCCGGCGCAGAAGCACGGGCACGTGAAGCATATGAAAAAGGTATCGAGGCGGGTAAGGCGGACGCTGAGCAACGCGCAAAGCAAGATCGGGACCAAGCATTCCAGGAGGGTTATAAGAAGGCTCAAGCTGAAGCCAAGAGTGAGATGGGGGTGCTCAAGGCCGAGCTTGGTATGTTCCGGGCGTTCCACGAAAGCGCTGCCCATTGCGCTGACCACGTCGGTGGCGACACGGAAGGCCTGTTGGATGACTCACTAGATGACATCTCGCTAGCAGATGGGCAACCTCTCTGTTCACCAACGTCATCGGTCTCCATATTTACTGACAACGGCAAAAACGACTTCTCCACCCATGAAGTGTCCAAGTCGACGGACGATTGGGGTGAGTGGTAGAATGCCTTATTGACTCGTGTGTTGCATGTAGCTACCATTAGCTCAAACGATCCTCAACGTTTTCAGAATGAACCTGTCCTTTGTGAATGTTCAGTATTTTTGTTTAGAAGTGCGCGCAGATGTCGACTTCCTGTTGAAATATGCACCATTTTCCTGGACCCACTCGCTGAATATCGTCTCAATCTCCGGACGCGGGTGTTTCCATTGCGTAGATCTGTTAATGGGATCGCTCAAGTCAGCACCGCAGACCCAGTTTGTAGTTGAGTTCGCTAACATAAAATTGAACGTACCGATTGGCATGGTTGCAAAAGTAGGGTCTTCCCTTTTCAGTGAACCGCGTTTCCCAACCTTCCGGGAGATTTAGCACCAGGAATCTTTTCATGTCTTGCCAACTCATCTTTGATCGGGTACCCGAGGTTCGTATGGGAGACGCAACAGGGGATATTGGCCTCTGAACGGGAGGTGGAGATGGCTAATACACAGCAGCATCAGAAGCAAGCGGTTAAGCAATGAGGTATGAAAGAAAAGAGTAGAACAGAAAGCTAGGGTTACCGTGAATACGATGGGCTCGGGGTCTTCAACTGGAACGGGGCTAGGCTCTGGCGCCGGTGACTGGGGCCGTGGCGTTCTGACCTGTTCGTACGCTTCGGCGTCGCCACAAAGTTTAATGAAGAAGTCTACACACTACTATTAGTATGATGAGGGTGGGTTCAATAGCATAAGACAACATACCTTCGATGCTGATGCGGCCGACCATTTCAGGGTCAAAGAGATTCGAAAGAGTTGACCGATGCTCCAACGAAAGAGGAAGTCCAAAGTCTCGGAGCACGTCGTTGAATACAGCAAATGTTACCTAGCACACACATACATACATACATACATACATACATACATGCAGCGAATGAGTTGAATGAATACAGTGAGTGAGATGACACGGAAGTTCCACTCTACCTTCCCCGGAACTTCGGCCTCAGCGGCCAATGCCTTTTTCAGTCCATTGTACGGCCGCTCAGAACATCGAGCAGTCAAAATCCCCCTCATCGCTGACAGGATGTCATGCGCTGATGCCTCAGCAGAAAGCCGACAATCCTTCAAATTCGATACTTCGCGAGGAACATTTTTCTGCTTTTCGTTTTCCTCCACTAGGTGTCGAATTTCTTCTTGGAGCGCTGCTAGTCTGGATTATGAAACGATATGAGTTCAAGTAAAATGACCATTAGAGTTTACCATGAAGTTTACCTTGCTGCATGTTGCTCCTCAGCTGCAAACTGTTCTTGCCTCGCTTGCTCCAGCCTTCGTTTCCATCTCTCAGCTGTGTCTTCTGACGACCTGTTCGACGCATTCGACAACTGCTGAATTTGTGCCTTAAGTTGTCTGACTTGTTCTTGAGCCTCGAGTTTCGTTTGTTCACTGGAAACAATCGAAGCCTGTAGCTGCGTCAATCTCTCGTCGTTGTTTTCAATCACAGGCTCTACACGAGGAGTTGTAATTTCTCCTGCCAAGTACTGGGCTGCAAGTTCTATTGGTACTGGCGCCCCCGTCTCCTGATGCGCCTGTGAATTTCTCTCTGTAGTTGCCGAGTCATCGGCAAGCATAGACGTCTTCTTCACATCAAAGCGGAAGGTCAACGCAGTCACACCAACACTAGTAGCTACACCAGCAGCAGTTGATGAAGATTGTGGCGGGTGTAGCGCGATGCGCTCCTCAAAAATATGGCCCTCCAAAACGATCGCAGACCCGACGGAGACCTCGCATTCCCCAATCAACTTGTCCGTTTTAGGCTTCTTATTGAAAACTGTGACAGAAAGCTTCGGGGTTATAGTTGTACCAAGCTTCATGGTCTGGAGCATTACTTGCCACTTCTCCTCGAACGAAGGGTTTACTGTAACATCAAAGAAATCGACAGACCAATCTGATGGGTATCCTTCCACAGTATAATCGCACGAGGTCAATGGGTCATACGCAGTGCAATATAGCCTTGGTTTTGGAGACTTGGGTCCCGAGGGAAGTGCCCTACGCACACTAACCACCACAAAGTGCCCCAGACTATCATCACCACTATCCGTGGCAATGAAACTGATACTCTCCGTCGTTGGGGTGCTATCCGGGATACGCGAAATTTTGACGGTATCAGTAAATATTACGGGGCAGTCGATACGATGGTCACAAAGCTTTGGCTCTTCAAGCTTGATTTGAGTTTTGAAATTCCATCGTACTGCCCCAGAGCCACTTGCGCGAGCCACACACGTCGTAAACAAAGAACCGTGTGGATGCAGCTCCAAGACAGCATACAAGTTTTGGTGCCCTGCAATAAAATTTTGGAATTCTTGCCAGCTTGTCTCCAGATTGGTGTGCCGACCAACAACTTCGTATCGAACCAATAACGATGATGCTGTATGAGATACAAAGGAAGCTAGCGCCCGCAGTGGCGGAGGCAGTTGCGATCCTTGCTGGGAAAGAGTATCAGCAACTAGCTGCTGAAAATTGGTTTTGCCGTGCTGGTCTAAGTACTCGCTGTCAATAGATAGCACCAAACTGCGATGTGACACCAACCAGAAAAACGGCAATTCGACTTGGGAGAGCAAATTACGTAGCGTAGTTACAAATGAGCCGCTTTCCACTAGCGAAAGGTTAAGTGAATGTAGCCTCGACGAATGCGAGGTAGCTGCAGTATTCCGGCGTCGATAATCCACGCGAATTCGCCCAAGAATTGTCAACATTGAATTGTTCAGTTCTGGGTAGAATTCGCTTGTAATGAGACCATGCGGCGATTTGGCAAATGTAAGCTCGCGAGAAATTTCATGAGTTTCTTCGACACGGCGTAGGAGGTCGTTGCTGCCAAACTGGGCGAGCAAGTTTTGGTAGTCGTACTCATCTTCACGAAGTATGAAGTCGGCACAAAACTTGAAGACCGGATCTCGGGCTCGAACGACAAGGTTTCGCTTCGAGTCAAGGGCCACAGTGACGAGGTGTTGCTGTTCTCCATGACATAGTTGCAAGAAGTTGGCGAGTGCATGGTCGAATCTGAGCTCAATTTCTTGAATCGTTTGGAGTCGCATGATTAGCCTGAATAAATTGAATCCAATCACAGGGTCGACCGACACAGAAGCTATCTGTGGCACCTGACAATCTACTCGCACTGCATCCACCACAAGAGACAGCAGCAGCTGAGTATGAAGCCGTTCGTTATGAGCAAGCACAGCTTTTGTGGGTCCATTTTCATGGGAAAATTCGAACCCTGTCCTTAAAACACCAGCAACAAAGTCGCTCAAGTGAATTGCATCAGCAGTATCAACACCGAAGATACTTCTCCAGATGCTTTTGGTGCTAATTGTCCCACTGCGCGTCTGTAAATGATCCGCAAGTGCATTACAAAAAGTACCTACATCGAATTCTTTCAGATGTTTCATCAAACCGCTCGATTCTTGGAGCAGCATCCGAGCTAGAACGTCTCCACTTGACTTGATGCTATCGACCTGGTCGGTGTTTTCACCCACGTGTTGTGTCGGTGGAGATACTTCATAGTCAAAAGATAAATTCACGGCCAACGATCGCAAATCATCGACAGCAACGACGATTGCAGCCTTATCCTCTAGAGCTTTGCATATCGCGAGCAACTCTTTATGGCTTACATTTTCGTGTAGCTGCTGCAGTTCACACTGAACAATTTCGCGAATATTCGGTCCGGTTCCGGCAACAGCATTCAGATGAACCACAATATCCCTGAGGCTCGGACTGCGTCCACCACCAGCGGTTTTGGTAGTCACATACTCAGCATACATTAGAAAGGTGGACCGCTCAATTGTAACCCTTCCACCTATTGATACTGCGCCAAGGCGGTTCATCAACAACATTGCATCATCAAAATTGAGATGCATTCCCAACGCAGACAATAACTCCACGAACTCATACTGATCAATGTTCCCACTACCGTCACCATCCACCTGCTCAAATACCTTTTCCACAGCGTTTGCCGGAGCCCCAGAAGAGATGTTTAGACTTGCAACTCGTTGGAAAATGACATAACCGGTTTCATAGTCAAAAGGTGGTTGGACGATTTGGCTATCAGCTGTCGAATTTGTCGAGCGGGACCAAGGCCCGACAGTTAAACTAAACATATAAGCATCAAAAGCTCTATCCACGAGTTCGTTGCATAACGGCACAATAACACCATCAAAAACTTCTGCCGCAATTTGAATCTTCGTTTCTCGGGCTGTCGATAGCACCGGGGGAGGTTCTTCCCATACTCGGTCTCGCAGTATCCAGTGCCTAAATTCAGTCATACTGATTTCGCCGTCCCCATTCGCATCAAACTGGCCGACAAGGAATGCTTTCTGTCCTTGGGTGAGGGCCGGTTCAATATTTAAGCGATCAAGCATTTCTCCAAACTCATCTGGGTTCAACGATCCTGATTCATTCTTATCAGATGAGCGAAACACTTCATCCAAATGCGCTCGTTGCTGGTCCGAGGCACCGATTTTCTCGATTAAAACAACCCGCAAATGCTCACCGAAGGCTTCTCCAGACGATATTTCATGTTGGAAACACTCTTCGCATAGTTTGCTTTTGGTTGGAAGTAAGGAGTAACAGGGTGAGCAGAACACATTTACACAATTCACACCGTTGCAAGGATAACTGCTGTCCTCAGCCAGTTGTCGGTCTCCTCGGCCTCCAACAAGAACGCGCCCTCCACAATCGATACAGTTTACGTGACTTGAACCACTCTTCCTCCCACCAATTAACCTCGGTAGTGCTGCAGTCTTTTCTGCGTCGCCTAGCGCTGTTTGCTTGTGCTGAAGTAATGCCGCTAATTTTGCTGACCGCTTGTCCTCGAGATCTCGGATGCGATTGCTCTTGTGCAACTCGATCGCATTAGCAGACGGCAGACTCATTATTACACTAGGAGCCCCTTTCGGAGATAGTGCAGGAAAGTACGGAGTTCCATCTCGTCTAGAATAAGTAGGCGTTCGGCTGACGGGAGTATCAAATTCAACTTCATCCTGGGTGTTTGTGCGAGATAGAAGCCGGGTGGCAAACTCTTTTTCCAGGATGTCATAGAAGTCAGCAACACCGATTACGTTTGGTGGTGGCGGTGCGCGCGTAGATATGTCTCGACTCTTTTCCGGCGAAGCATAGCGGGTTTTTGCCAGCAAAGTAGACTTCCGCGCAAAGTGACGAATATGCCAAGCCAGTGATGGATCCCGCTCAAGAATCTCAAGTGCTATTCGTCGGCGAAGAGCACTTTGCGACGCAGAAAACCCAGGAGCTAGGATTTGAACCTTCCTTTGAATGAGTGCTCTCCGTGTTTCAGAAACAGCGAGACCACTGGCACCATGAACCTCGATCTCAAGAATCCCTTCTCGATGGATGTTGTCAGGGTCATCTCCAACTTCCTCGAAGTCTGGAAGCTCGCAAGCCATTGTCTCTTCCTTAATATCGGGCGTGAACAACCTGAGGATTTTGTCTGTGTAAATCACTCCACTAGCTAAACCATCTTCTTCGCCGAAGAGTAACCCAATTTTCGCGTCATCCCAAGTTGCGACGCTAAAACCAAGCTTTTGTAATTTCATGCGGCACTCCGTTTTCGTAATTTTGGGCATCTTGCCAAACTCCGACCTCAGCTCTCGGAGCCCGATTCCGTACCGTTTTGCCTGTCTCAATAACTCATCCTTTTCATTTTCGTACTTCCGTCTTCTCTCAGCGACAAGGGCGTTTCCCGTAGCTGTAATTTTATCTGATGTTTTGCTTGAGCTGGCGGTGGATAATTGCCTGTCAAACGGAGCAGGTACAACACTTGCAGATTTGCTAGAGCTTACACCAGCATTCTGGGGTTCTTCATCCCCCTCTTCTTCTTCGACAATTTTTTCTCCTCCTTCTAAACGGAAAGACGACGTTTCCGAGTACACCGAAAGCCAAAACTTTCCAACGTTAGTATTTCCTGTGGCTTTGTCCTGTTTCAAGTACAGTTAGATGATAAGCATCTCGTATCACAAAAATCTAACGTACCGTTCTCATGTACATGCTAGGGATAATGCAATATCTCCCAGGCTCCATGGTACCTTCAACCTAGACATCGCACGAGATGATCATTTACATGCTTTTAAGGATATAAAACATGTATACAGACTCACCGATACAGCTTGCTTGAACGTATACGCCGGTTGGCGGACGCCGTCTTCATCGGTGCCAGGGATCACAGTTCCGGGTATAATCGCTGGTGGGAGGGTTTCCGGTCGCTTGCCCGTCTGAAAACATTCTCTATCTGCTGGCTTGTATGGTTTATAGTACGCGTCCAACTTCTTCAACGGTTCTCTAATCTCGAATTTATTGGGGTCATTTCCAACAGGGCTAAGTGAACAGATATGAAAGCCAACAGGAACAATCTTGAGCTTGTCGCTACCGCGCGGGTCTTCTTGGCTCAAGGAAACAAAAATACGGGCGCGCTGTTCGAGCACCAACTCAAAGTGTGGATTATTTATCCAGGTGCTTTTCGTAGTGTTTCCACCACAATTTGCTTCATTCCAGCTGCCCTCGGAGCGCCGACCATGCCAAGCATCAGGAAAATCTATTTGTACAATTGTTAGATCCAAGTATCGCTGCACTACATATTCACAGTGAAACGTTAGACCAGCTTACCTATGCCAGCAAAAAAGTGTGTAAACAACTGTGTCCAAGCGTCGAACGACATGAAAAAAGTGCCATCATTGACGTTGCTTTCGATAACTTCTTCTTGGGAAATTTCGTCCACACCAAACTTTCCCTGGACATTCGTGCTCATAATCGTCCTCTTTGCAGCGTTGGCGCCAACCCTTCGCCTCAAAAATTTAAAGAACTCTTCGATTGCATCCTTATTTTGTTCTCGTTCATCACTGGAATCTGACCATGGACCGGTCTACAAAAAGACAACGTTTAGTACACAAAATCGACATGTAGCATTCGCAATTGAATCCCTCACCCATTCTCCCATCCCCCACGGATTTCGTAGCTTCACTAAACGAACCAGTTCGCCTTTAACAGTTTTAATTTCACCTACGTTCACAAGAGCATAGGCATGCTTGAAGTACAGGCCGTTTCCAGCGCTGGATTCCACAGCGACGTCCTTTGCTGTTACTGGTGGCTGGATGGAGCATCCCATGAGTGTTCCGGTCTCTTTATAACGCTTAAGCTTCTCCCAGAACGGATCCCCGTATTTTTGCTGGGGCTTTGCCGGGACATAAGGATTTTCACCGAACCCAGGAAACCCCTCTTTCAAAATTACTTGCTCGGAGCACATCCCAGTCACGTCATTCAAAGCACAGTCAACAAATCCGCCGATGAGAGCTTCATAGCTTCCATGAAGCTTCGCATAAGCTTTTTCGAGCAGCGACACCCTGTAAGCCCGGGCAGATAATCATTAGCTTCTTGTAGCGGTATTGACTGCATAGTATGCGCATTTACCAAAGCTCGTTCGGATCTCGGCAGCGAGCAAAATATGGCTTCCCCGCTTTCTTGTCAGTGAACCCGAAAACTGGGAGACGATCGTCAATTAGGACGTAATTCCAGACAAAATTCTACGAGTTCAAGCGAACTGGGTTAATGAACCAGCGAAGATAACGTAGCGTTTTCAAGGACGAACCTTCATGAACTTGCAGACAAATAATCCTTTTGTCTTATGCAGATCCCCCCTGCCGGGGGGCCAGAAGTTTTGCTCCAGCAAGTCTGGTCTCGTGGCAACCACGCTCAATGCACCTGAATCGTTACACGAATTAGGCCAGACTCGCGTTAACACCACAGTTTGTGCCGCACTTACTCAAAAACCAACAGTCGCCCAGATTTCCTTGGATGACATCTCCAGAAGACACCCCGTCCGCAAAGAGAGTCGCATTTGAAGCAAAGACCTGGTCGGTTGATGACATGGAGTAGATGTCTTCTTCTTCCTCTTCCTGGGGGCTACACGTTAACCAGAGCAGTACATTGACCGTGAGCTCAGTACGCTAAAACAACTCCCGCAACGACGTCTCACCTGCTACCATCTTCCTCATTTTCCTGAGCGTAAATGGGTCGCTCCCATCGGATCTTTCCACGCTGAAGCAAACCGAGAACCTTGGCCTGGTGTTGCGAGCCGCCCTTGGCAGAAATGACACCACCGGCTTTACAGATTGCTGCAACTCCGTCTGGGTCGCTGCTACTTGGCCCGAAGGTTGGATCTGTGAAGAGCTTCGTCGCTGGATCGGTGTAAGTTTTTAGAGCATGCTTGATCTTCTCCTGCAGTAGCTGGTCGGCCAGTCGAAGTCCACGTATGAGTGCCCGGCCTGCCAGCCCCTTGATCTTCACGGAGAAGACAGTATCTTGGCGGCCGGAGACGACGCTAATGCCGAGCTTTTTCAGCTCCTCCTGCACCGTGTGGAGATCTTCCGGCCCGCTCTCCTTCCTCACGGCACGCATGCCGCTTTGCGATTGACGAGTCACGACTAGATTCGGCCAGCGACTCTTTGAAAATGACCAAGAAACACGAAAGGTCAGTGCACTGGTGCATCAGTTTTCCGCTTTGTTGCCTCCACGCGTGGACAAACTCGAAGTAGTCGACACTACTGTTATCTAGCCGATACCCAGATCCGTTCAGCTCCTTTTGCCCAGTTTGAATGAAGCTGCCTTCATGAAAAAAATAATCCTCAAAGATAAAGATCGATAACGTGTTTTTCGGTCATTTGGTCGATCCGTTATCCACACCTCGACCAACGCAGCAATACGTTCCATGCAGTGACGGATTTCATGGCGTAATGGTGTACTGTCGGAATGCTCTGCGCTGATTAAGGTTACGACAGCGAACTGGGGCCCCAGCGGGGCCCCCGAACGAGATGAAGCAGATTCTCCAGAACAGTCGACCTGGGTTTGTAGAGATAGGAATCCGTTTGAATCGATACATACGCGAGTATTCGTGGTGAAAGCTGGTTGATAAGCATAGTCTCCCCATCCAGCCTCTTGTTTCTCTCTAGGTCATGGTGGGTCTGTACTTCTTGGCCTCTACGGTGCTGTGCGCGCTGAAGCCCGTGCCCCCCGCCTGCAGGTGCACGATGTCCTTCTTGCGCAGCTTCAAGCCCGTGACGGGGCACGTCATGGTGGGCAGCACCATGTCCTTCAAGCAGCTCTCCAGCAGCACCTGTCCGGACGGCCGCAGCAGCACGGCGCGGTGGTGCGAGATCTCCTTCTTGGTCACGGCGCAGAGCACCCTGTCCTCCTTGTCGTTACCTGCATCCCAATCAAACTTGAGCGGCATGAGGTGCTTGAGCTTCATCTCGTCCAGGCTCATGGGGTCCCTCGTCTTGCCGTCGGGCTTGGCCACCGTCGCCTCCTGCGACGGCGTGCAGTCCGGGATCCAGAAGCTGGTGCGCTTCATGGCCTCGCGCCGGTCGTCGTCCGTGGCGCCGTCCACCTTCTCCTGCAGCTTGCG
>JAHWLF010000883.1:0-10530 GCA_024679295.1 Phytophthora parvispora
AGACGAAGCGGCGGGCGACGACCGCCGCGGCTCCGTGGCCAGCAACGCGTCGACATTCAGCAGCTTGAGCTCTATGAGCTCCATGAGCTCCAACGACAGGCTGCGCGTGACGCTGACGCTCGCGGAGATCGACGCACTGCTGGACTGCATCGCTGACCTGTTCGATCACAGGAACCCGGGGGTGCGCGCGCTGGCCTTTGAAGTGGTGCAGCTGTGCCTGCAGCGCTTCGGGGAACGGTTGACCCCCGCATTGAGGAGGAAGATTTATCTGCGACTGGAAACACACACACCAGGAGACTATTTGTTGCAGCAGAAGGCGCTTCGAGCGCTGACGCAGGATGGACGACAACTGGAGCCTTTTCACGTGGAGCTTGGCTGGTTTCTGCTGCGGTTGTTGGAGCAGTCGGATGCGCAGAGAGATCTGCTGGGACTGATTCAGAACATCCTGCGGCGCAGCCCGCGAGCGCTGGACCGTGATAAAGTGATTGCAATTGTGTCTGTTATCAGCGCGCGGTGCGACATAGCTTGGAGTCGCAGCGACCTGGAGGCTTGCCGTAGATTCGTCGCTTTTTTTCACGTGCTCGCTGTGCATGATTTAGCATATGCGGCGAGCACACCGACGTGTCTGCGATCGTTATGCTGCCTTGTCAACGCTGACGGACATGGAACGTGGTCGGTGATGAAACTGCTTCTTAATGGCAGCTCAGGCTTCCTCGTGCTGCGGGGTCTGTTGCAGGTGCTGGAGCATCCAATGGGAGCAAGCTCGCCTTGGGTACTCCGAGGCGCCGTGTTTTTTGTAGGTATGTCTTGCTGGGGATCTCAACGAGTACCAAAATTTGACGACATTGCGTGGGCCCCTATCTTACTGGCTCTGGAGCAAGCGTTGGAGTGCTGTCGGGGAGTCGTCATTTTCGAGGTTATATTGTCTCTCCAACGGCTTATCAAAAAGTTTGGTGCAACTCATCCATCAGCTACCAGTGGACAGAATGCTAGCACCCATGACTTGACTGCATCAACGGGCGCCACCTCTTCTACCACAACCACTACTACCTCAACAAGTACCAATCGAGACAAGCGCCACCTTGTAATGGAATGGGATATTATTTTGCGCATGTTACAAACATTAACGCCATGGGTATCAATGACTGATGAAAATGAAATCGAAGAAGCCCCCCAACGTGCTATGCACACTGATAATGGGCATCGTGCAGCGGCAATCCATCCAGCAACAGAACTATCAGATCAGTCGCAGCACCAGCTCTCCGTGTCGATCCAGCAAACTAGAATTCCTCGCGAACTTCTTGATACACTGCAAGCCGTGGAAGAGCTTGTGGAAGAGCGCCGGTTTGCCGGCGACGTGGATGAAGTTTTAGCGGTTCTTGAGGGCTATCTACCACATCTTAGTGAGAACTCAATGCTCTTTTTACTACGGCAGCGCGCGGAGGCAGCACATCCAGGGTACCATCTCGACTGGTTGGCAACTTTGTCATCTACTATGCGGACGTTTTTCTCGTGCACCAGATCTGATGGTGACGCCCTACCTATACCCATTACTGTTCGTTTGGAGGCACTGGAGGTTTTGCGAGTTAATCTCTGGACAAGTCGAAATGTTTGCGAGGATCGTGTGATCGAAGAAGTACTGATTCCAACGCTAGGGCGTATTTACGAAGATCCCGATCCAGAGGTTCGCCGTCGTGCTCTTGGTTTTATCATTGAGGTAGCGCGACAACTGGAAAGTGTCAAGTTTGATTCGCTGCTTGATATTCTTGCTAACGCGATGGTGCTTTCAAGTAATGAAGACGCCCAGCTTGTAGCAGCGTCGGGAATTGTGGCTCTGTTTTCGTCTGCGTTTGATCATTTACCACCTGCCCGTGCGGTGCGCATGTATGACCTTCTTGCCACTACTGTCGAAACTCATCGCAACCGCGGCGTTCGGCATATCGCTCTGACATGCCTGCTATATGTATGTGAAGCCCGAGCCACTGATGGTAAACTTCAGTGGAAGGAGCAGCAAGTCCGAACATCTCGCTTTTTATTTGTGTCTCGGCGTGCTGCACGAATCAACGCGACAGGCGTGCAATTGACTGCTGCTTGTGTGCCAGTAGCGCGAGCTCTGCGTGCGTTACTGACGTTGGTGAGTGCTGAGCCTGACGCAGAGCTTTTCCGTATGGCGGTAAAAGGTATCAAGAAGATGCTGGAAAATCGCGCCATTCTCGAAGACGTGGATGTTAGCGAGGTGTCGACTAAAGTTGTGGCCAGCATTGATTACCGAGCTTTTGGTCGAGCTGCTATTACTGACGAGGTTGAGAGACTACTCAACGCACAAGCGAGTGAGCCCAAGCCAAGCGACGCAGATTCGGCGGCGTTGGTTCCTAGAGATCAGCAGACACAAGGCGATTGCAGGCGCGTTGGCCGGTCAATTCCACTGACGGACGCAGAACTTGTCCGATCGATTCATGCGTCTACAAGGCCCATAAGTGCTGATACGAATGATAGTACGGAGGCGTCGTTTTGCGCAAGTGTCAGGGCAACCGCTGCGCTGCTTGCGAAGACCCAGTTTCTCGTAATGGGAATAGAGCTGTTACAACTACTGGTAAGCTTTGAAGCTGAGCTGCATGACAATGCACTTCAAGAACTTACACGGTGTCTAGTCGGCGCGATGGGGTTACGCCTGGCTGTTGCAGAGAAAGATCTATTCGTCACTGGCACTGCTGTAGACGACTCAGCCTTATCTTCGTCTTCGTCCACGCCGAATATGCTGTACCACCACAATGAACCAGATGGAGCTGACCCGTTCGCGTCGGGCACACCTCTTGGTTTCACGTCCCGGGTGTTGTCCCGCTTTCAAACGTCAGCGTCCCATGGCAATCTCTTCCATGCTCTTTCGGGTTCGATGAGTAAGTCGTCTATGGGTTCAGCGTCTACGCGCTCCAATACCTCACGCGGCCGCCCAACTCGGATTGATCGTACCCGATTGCAAGGATTTTTGCGGCAACTTTTTGATTCTGAGTTCAAGTTGTTGCACACAACGACGACATCTCTGAGTCTATTGACACTACTCGCACCGACGTCAGTCTTAGTTCAGCTTGACGAAATACTTCAAACTGTACGTGGTTGCGTTACAACTGTGGATGGAGATTTCCGACCCGACGTCTTTGTTGCAGTGCTGGAGCTGCTGGGTACGATCATGCCTAAGATATGCCAAGTACGCAAAGATAACGCAATTTCTGCACGTAAGGCGATCGTAGAGTCGCTTCTACTCGGCTTTGAATATGCGAAGTCGAAACAACTTGCTTATCTGTCTTTCCGACTTCTGTGCCAAGTGATTTACCAAAGTGGTCGTAAGGAACGCATTTCACTTGCAACCTTAGCGTTGCCCACTCTACAAGCCTGTACACGTCGAGCAAACAACCTACTCGCTGAAGCTGCTGTCGACTTTTTAATGTGCTACGCTTACTCCCAATCCGTACTACCTCCGTCACCGCTTCGCAAGCACCTGCAAGTTGAAAAAGCGAACAACGAAGCAAAACGTATGACAGGTGCTGATACGTCTCGAACAAGGGCAAGAACTTGGGTGTATCGGCGATCACTGCTAACTATCACAACGAGCCCTCGTGGAGATGCTTCGCTCGCAATTCGGAGACCTAACTGTACGAGTCGATGGGGATTAAATGCCTACCACGATGTACATTTGAACCCACCGGAACTTTCTTCAGGATCTGACGTTGTAACGACCACTGAAGTTGCCAGTTGCACACAGTTAATCCAGCGAACGACAGAGATTATTGGCACAAGAAAGGGCAAGCCTCCGAAAAAGTTGTCACTTCCTGCTGAGCTCAGGCCTTCCTATCCAAGTCAGTCGAGCGTGTATCTTCCAGAACCCTCTCAAACCTTGGGCAGCTCAGAAAACAAAACAAAAATTAGCTCTCATCAAGACAGCCAAGAAATTACGACGCGTGAGGATCGCGAAAGGATGGAGACTAGTTACTCTTCGCAAACTACAACGACAGAGTCTTTTCAGCATGCAGCAGCTACAGCTTTTTCACCATTACCAGCGTATGATGGTATCGGTGGATCACCCTCATATTATTGTGAAAATGCACAAGGTACGGTGTCAGGGGCAATAATATCTTTCTTGATTTTTGTGTTTACTAAGAGCACGTCAATGCTATTGGTTGCAGTGAACCGCCGTCCGATGCGAAATTCCGGTCGCTCAAGATCAAGAACGAATGCAAGAAATTCTAGACAAGCTGAAGGCGATGATGGACAAGAAAGCTCGCCAGGGAAACCCGCCATTCGTGCTATCCGGGAAGATTTCGAGGAAACCGAAGACGCCATCGAGAATCAGCAGCCACACATGGAAAATGGATGTGAACGAAGGGACAGCGAAATGGATTCATTTTCATTATATGACAGCACGGGTGAAACGCCAACTTTTCCAATGGTAACACCAAGGGTTCTGCAATTTGTCGATTGCAGTAGCGCTACTTCTGCTGGATCAACTCCCGCTACGAGCTCTTATGAGCTCTCAACTTCATCAAACGAGGATGAGTACGACCCTATGTACTTGATGATGCAGCTGTTTGATCTCACGGTGGAAAATCGCCCTCAGCTACTTGCTGATGGACCATCATTGGATCTGGCGCTCAGCGTTTTGGATCGAACTCCAGAATACGAAACGCACAAAATTGGCTTGCTGTATGTTCGGGATGAGAAGCAAACCTCGGAGTCTGCCATTCTCGGGACCACAGGGGGATCGCTTCGCTACCTACGCTTCTTGCGTGGGCTGGGAGACTTTACCAAATTGGAGGGGTTTCCTGGATATACAGGAGGGCTCGACACAGCAAACAACAGTGACGGCAAGTTTGGCCTTGTTTACAAGGACTGTTGTGCTCAGGTACACTGGAAACTGACATACTTGTTTGGCTTGCCCGAATATGTGCAAGACACTAACATTTCGCACTCGTGCATTCCTTACAGATTATGTTCCACGTGGCTACAATGATGGTTCCCGAAACTGATCGCCCTGATGGAGCTCCAGTGATCGGCAATTTTGCATCTATGAAGAAAAAGCGACACATTGGTAATGACTTTGTGCACATTGTTTTCAAGGTACGAGCACGGTTTCGGATTGTAGCATGTTGCATCTTCTCCCTAACACTAACCCACGTTTTGGCTTAATAGGAATGTGACGAAGACTACGACTTACAAACCCTCTCTGGCCAATTCAATGACGTACACATTGTGATTCAACCGCTGAATGACATCCAGTATCGCACAGAGGTGCACGTGAAACCAGGAATTCCTCCATTTGGGCCACTTTTCGGCAGGCAGATTGTGTCAAGCTCGATCATCTCGGAGAGTGTGCGACTCACATGCCTGAACGCGAACCTGGCGTGCCAGGTCTTCCACCAGGACCTCGTGGGGTTCGCCTTAAATTGCGAAGAACGTCTGAAGCAAATTAAGCAGTTGGGGATTCGACTCGCCACGTCAGATGAATGGAAGGTGGATGGATAGCCACCTACGTGTTTTCGAAATCCAGGTGAGACCTATAATTGCGAACGGAGCAAGTTTACTTTCAACGAACACGGGTGGTATGGTACACGCGCTCAACGTTTATTAGCGGCTTATTTTTGTGAGAAAGCAGCATCTTTCCCTACGCAATCCTTCTAAACTGGGCGATATATTGGCGTCATCCTCAGCCACCTGAGCACGCCCTCTTCAACACTTGTATGACAGGCTTGACTACTCAAACACCTTGGGGGACGGCGAGGATCCGTCTGCGGTAGACGACGAAGGCGACTGAACTCGCAGGCCGACATCAGAGAGATCGGTACGAGCCTGATTCCGCGTATTGCTGCTTCGATAGATGCCCAGTGCCATCTCCGACTCACCGGGGCAGTGTGAAAAAGCAAAGCCCGTGTTACGGCGAACAAGGCGGGGGGAATCAACTACTACCGCGGCATCTTCACCCTTAGCCAGACGATTCCACTCACGCATTAGGTGCGACGGCTCTGGGTAGAACAGAACTCGTCCAGCCTTGGCGATGTAGTTTGGTAAAATAGCTACCACGACTGCTAGCAGAAGGCCCAGCCAGAACCACGCTTCGCGCACAAGCTGGTACACCACGCCGTAGCCCACCTCCGTATCGTAAAAGTCGGTCTTGGTCCATCCAAACACAGAGCAAAAGAATGCTGTGAACAGGTAGTAGAACACGAGCGTACCAACAGTTGAAACGACGTTAGTCCGCGTCCAGTTGCTTGTCATCAGTGACACTTGAACCGTTGAAGCTGTGATTAAGTACGTGTATGATGCTACACCATCCGCCCAAAGGCCGAGATCGCGCTTGTCAAACTGGAGGTTCGTTGAACCACTTGAGAAGTACCAAACAATGGAACCATTCGTGAAGAATGGGACAGCGTAGACCACGTAAGCATGCCACACGCCCAGCACGCACCAGCCGAAGAAGGAAAGCCAATTGAAAGATCTGTTCTTGAGACCGTTCACGTACAGGGTCGGGTACTGCATAAGCACGGCAGGTGACACGTCCTGATTGTACATGGCGATAATAACGATCGGGATTGTTGTAAACAGCGCATTGTAAAGCGTGAAAAATATGCTGAAGTACATCAGCAAACCACTATACATCGTCTCCATCGCCAAGAAGAAGTTGGATAGCGACAGCGCCACGTTCTTCATGAATGAAAACAGGATAAGCTTCGAGATTCTCTTGTAGCTGTAGTTGCCGTGAACTAGGAGTAGACGTTTTAGATACTGGAACTCCGCAATCGAATAGTCGCTGGAGAGAACAGCTTGTCGGCCCTCTTTGCCACTGATACCAACACCCACGTTGGCAGCCTGAATCATAGGCACATCATTGGCACCATCACCAATTGCAAGTGTGATATTGCCGGGAGAGAACATGAGTGTAGGTTCTGTAACAAGTTTCACGACAGACGCCTTTTGGGAGGGAGAGCAGCGACAGCAAATCACCGACTTGCACTGCGTTGCCACCGCCAAGAAGAGGTATTTAATGTCGTCATCCAGCACCAGAGCAAGCGTCTTGCCATCGATAACCATGGCAAACTCTAATTCCTCATCGATATAGTCACCACTGCTCATACTACCAGTGCCACCCGTCATTGTATCCGTCTTTGGCTCAAAATCATGGTCACATAAGCCGCGCTCGAAGCTGTTCTCAGATAGGTCTCGGTTCGGTAGTGCCGGGTACACTTCGTCGTAGTGAACAGGGCTATCTGTCGGAGTAGCATCAATACCAGCATGTTGGCGGCGAGGTAAACGTCTTCGCTTTTTCCGGGCCTCTGCTTCTTCGTCGCGTCCAACAAGAGCCAGCTTCACAAGATCCCACAGATAAAGAATTGCTCGCTTCAAGGCCTCCCACAAAACACTAGTAGCTGATGAAGTTTCATCTGACCCCCATTTGTCCTCAACAAGGTCAACGTACAGCTCTTCGAGCCTCGTACGCAGTGATCCCTTGTCGCGCTGGCCCAGCACAATTACATCCATGTTATCATCAATCACATGCGACGACATGCCGATGCTGAGAGCAGTTTCCTTCTTGTCACCCGTGAGAACCCAAAATTTAATGCCAGCTTTCCGCAAGGCGCAAATCGACTCCTCAACGCCGTCTTGCAGGCGGTCTTCAATGGCCGTGGCACCGAGTAACGTTAACTCAACCTCAATAATGGCCGATACCTTGGCAATCTTTGCGGCACGTCCTTCCATGGACAACTCAGCCTGGCGGTACAGATGGTTCCACTGGTCGTACTCCTGTTGGGTAAGACGACGCATGGCAGTCGTCAACGTACGAAGACCCTCTGAAGCATATTCCTGGAGGTGGCCACGAGTCACGTGTGCCACACCTTGTGGCTGCGACTTCGAGAGTAAATCAAAAATGATGTCATCGGCACCCTTGCAGTAGAGCACAATGCTTCCGTCAGGAAAACGCACGATCACTGACATGCGTTTCCGGTCACTGTTAAACTCCAGCACATTCAGAATTTCGAACGACATGGGTCTTCCCTGAATGAGCGTATTGCACAAAGGACCATCACGCGATTCGAGAACGTATCCTAGGTCGGCAGCGGCCAGTACAAGCGCCTCCTCGTCGGGGGACGACGCGTTGTATTTGATGGTTGGGGTCTCAACTGAGCAGGAGTCGGTGCTGGATGTAGCCGAAGTGGAGACATTAGTTTCCGGGATCACAGTGTTGCAGATCGTGAGTAACAACAGGAAATCGTGGATTTCTTTCTTTGTCGAGTGGTTTGAGTTCAAGCGCGCGATCAAACGTCCATCATTGAAACGAGTGCCAGGTTTAGCTGGTTTCGCGGGGTCCACCTCAATGTCATTGTAGCGCAGTCCTCCGATGGTGCACTTAGCAAATATCATCTCGTTGCAAGTCAGCGTTCCCGTCTTATCCGAGAAAATGTACTGAATTTGACCAAGATCTTCGTTGATATTGCTGTTGCGAACCTGGGCTGGGGTGTCTGTCTTGGAATCATACATTTCCAAATCATTCTCGATGTAACGCGCGTGGACAAAACGCACACCTTCCATAGTCACATACATTGAGAGCGGGATCAAGTTGTTGAACAAGATCACGTAACTCAAGAAGATATATCCGTTCGAGTCTTCCTGGATGTACCATGGAGTTTTCTCATCAGCCAGATCCAGATTCCAGTTGTTGTTTCCCAACGTGCAAGCAATCGAAATTCCAAAGAGTAGCATCAGCACCAGCACGAACATGGTATCCAAGGTCTTCTCCACAAAGCTACGCTTCAGCGGCACAGCGACAGAGTTCATTTGGACCTTGGTTTCTTTGCCTGTGTAGATCACAAGTCCAAGCGTCCACTCAGCGTTGCGGCTTTCACTGCCACGCAAAATCAAGTTGTCCATCGTCAAACTGGTATCGGTATCCTCTTTGTTGGCATCCACGACTGCGTCATCCCCAATCTTTCCAAGTCTCAACACGCCGTCAAAGTAAAATAGGTCCTTGTTGGGCACGTCGCACTCCACCTCGAGTTTGTGCTGCTCCAAGATCTCTTCAGCGGTCAGAAAGTGTTTCGTGCAGCTGGCGACTTGTCGGATCTTGAGATTGGTTTCGCCATCCAAATTCGCCGTTTCTACGTAGCATCGGCCATCAGGTCGGCTTGTAGCTAGCAGAATACAGTCTGCCGGTACCTGATCGCCATCCTTTAATAGCAACACGTCTCCCACTTCAATATCCTGCCATGTGCCATCAATGTGCATCACTTCATCGAGCACGTCACGGCGAATGATATGTGCCGGTCTGGAGTTTACTAGTGCATCACCCTTCTGGCGACGAAGGTCCTCGCTCACGTCCTTCAGCGCAGACGTCGCGAACACAATCAGCAGGGGCGTAAGACTAGCCACGGGGCTAACCGGCGAGAAGTCGAAGAAACACAGCGCCACCACAATAGTCGTGTACAAATTGGCGAGTCGGCTGAACTGCATCTTGAGAAAGACGAACAGGAAGTTGTAGTACGTGTACTTGCTCGTGATGATGAGGTTAGAGCAGAACACAGGGGCTTCGCCCTGTGCCTCCGCCTCCTTCATCCGCCGCTTCTTGGTCTTCATCGCATCGGGCACCTGGAACGACACCCCTGACTGACTGCGTCGCAACCTGTTGTTCGGGACGCCCGGGCCGACCACAATTTTCCGTCGTGCGGACGGGCCTTCGTCCTCGTCCATCTCGGCAGACGGGTTAATAGACAGTGTCTGGTGCAGCGAGTTGGCGCGCTGCGGGGAGGGCATCGTCGTGGCCAGTGCTGCGCGGTCGCACTCGCGCTGGTTCTGCACGGCCTTGACGATGCGCCGCAGCTTCCAGCCGTACATGAAGCCCGTGATGTTGAGCATGGTGAGCAGGATGGAGAAGAAGCCCTGCAGCAGCACAGACGTGCCGCTGCTGACGCTGTTGAGCTTGCCGTTGTATCCCTTGTAGTACCAGATGACGTCCACGAGCAGCGTGAGCTGCATGCCGATCTTGTAGCTGAGCAGGAACTTGGGTACGAGGAACTTGGTGCCATGCCAGCCCAGCACCAGAGTCACGTACAGGATCAGCACGGGCACCGTGGCCTGAAAGCTGAGCCCCAGGATGATGGGGAAAATACGCAGCGAGTTGATGATGGTCTGTGACACGATCGTGAATTTGAGGCGGCGGCGCGTCTGGTAGATGGTCATGCCCTTGAGAAAGCAGAAGACCTTCTCGAACAGGTTCCAGAGCTTGGTCTCCGCGTTGGGCTTGGTGTCGGACGCCACCGAGTCCGCCATGCTGGCATCCAAATCAAAAAATAATAAAAACAAAACAAAACAGCGTTCGTCACTTTCTGCGTCAAATAAAACAAGGAATAAAACTGAGCGCTGTACCTGTCGGCTCGGTACCGCAGCGAGATGATGTTGCGCTGCTCCTCCTCGTTGGGCGCGCCCGTGAACGTGTTGACGCGCCGCAGGTTCTTGTGCGGCTGCGACGCCGACGTCGGCGCCTGCGAG